>JAKLND010000076.1:5133-122761 GCA_022813125.1 Septoriella neoarundinis | reverse complement strand
GGTGGGGGGGGGGGGGGGGGGGCGGGGGCGGGGGGGGGGGCGGGGTGGGGGGGTGGGGGGGGGGGGGGGGGGGGGGGGGGGGGGGGGGGGGGGGGGGGGGGGGGGGGGGGGGCGGGGGGTGGGGGGGGGGGGGGGGGGGGGGCGGCGGGGTTGCGGGCTGCGAGGGAGAGGGGCATGTTGGTTGTTTGTGTGGGGCATAGGGTTTGTGAGAGCTGGGGGATTGGGTATTTGGCGGGGAGGGTGAGGGAGGAGTGGCCTGGGTTGGAGGTTGTGGTTGTTGATGAGGAGGAGGAGGTTGTGCCGAAGAAGAAGAAAGTGAAGGATGGGAAAAGGGTGGATGGGAGGGAAGTAGACGATGAAGCGAGACGTGGAGAGACGCAGTGGTCGCAAGATGATGTGGGTGATGGCGAAGAGGGAGGGGTTGCGCTTTGATAAAGGCAATCTAGCTTTCAATTTCGTGGCCACAGATTTGTACATACGACGTCAGACATTTCGTCTCCATAAGCGTCGTTCTTAGAGACTGCTCTTTCCGGTGATCTTCTCGAAAGCCTCGCGGTACTTGCTGGCTGTCTCCGCGACGACCTCCTCGGGCATGCTCACATCGTCCTTGCCTTTGAGGCCGGAGTTGGTCAGCCAGTCGCGGAGGTATTGCTATTCGATGTTAGTGATGACCCCGCGGAATACTGCGCTCATGCTTACTTTGTCATATGAAGACTGGCCCTTGCCAATCTCGTATTTGTCTGCCGGCCAGAAACGGGAGCTGTCCGGAGTCAAGACCTCATCGACCAGGACTATCTCGCCGGACGCCTTGTCAAGTCCAAATTCGAACTTTGTGTCGGCGATGATAATGCCGCGCTCTTCGGCGTATTGCCTCGCCTACAGAAGGAGCTAAAGTCAGCGCGGCTCGAGTCGTCGATATCGTAGAAATGAAACGAGAATGCATACCTTCTCGTAAATCAGCAAGCTCGCCTCCTCAACCTTCTTCGCCACCTCCTCACCAACGATCTCCACAGCCTTGTCACGAGAGATGTTCTCGTCATGCTCGCCTTGCTCAGCCTTTGTAGACGGAGTCCAGATCGGCTTCTCCAGCCTCTGCGACTCCTGCAGACCAGCCGGCATCGGCATGCCGTGGACGGTGCCGTGCTTCTTGTACTCGGACCACGCCGAGCCGGTGATGTAGCCACGCACGATGGATTCCAAAGGCACAATGGCATGGCGGCGGACTTGCATGCTGCGCTTCTCAAGCTGGGACTGGGCTGCTGCGGGGATGTTGGAGGGCAAAGAGGTGCTGACGAAATGGGTCTTGAGGGAGGGCAGCCAGGTAGAGATCAGGTCGAACCAGTGTGCCGAGAGTTGAGTAAGGAGGGCGCCTTTGGAGGGGATGCCCTAAGGTAAAAAGGTTAGTATTGATACTCTTATGATGAATGTGACGTATTTTGGCGGTGCTCAGGAATATTGTGATTAGATACGATCATTGTTTGCAGGGTTGGGTATTAGATGGATTGGCGGCTCCATGCTTAGGCCAGAGCAGCATGGGCAGTTGCATTTTGTTTTCGGCTGACTTGATACTTACATTGTTGAGAATAACATCATATGCCGAGATACGGTCGGTCGCCACGAAAAGTAGTGTCTGTTCATCGATCTCGAAGATCTCGCGAACCTTACCGGATGCGATCTTCTTGATGTCGTACTGGCTCAAGTCGACCGTGGTGACAGCGTTTGATGCAGACATGTTGGTGACTTGTAAGAACACGAGACAAAATCCGAAAAATATCCAACACTTTCCAGTGGCAGGTTGCTTTGCAGTGCTTAGATGGTGGAGCGCAGCGCAATGCCTTTCCCATTTGATGAGTCTTTGCGAGGTCGGAGAAATTCGCATCCAGCGCCGACGATCTGCTCTGCCATTGGCTTTGCCTTGAGCTTGAGCTTCTCATTCTTCACGACGCTCGGTATTCACGATGCACAAAGATGATTGATTCTTCTATACCCTCGTCCCGGAATTGTCTCATACTTTGACCTGAGGCGTGAACCGCATGTTGGTCGCTGCCGAGCTTGCATTGTTGACATCGACAGGTATGCGTCCGACTGCAGGTGTCAACGCAAGCCATCACCATCAAGAAAGCACCATGTTGCTGTGATAGAATGTTTGGTATCTTTACAGTATATAATTACAATTCTAAAAGTGCTATGATAGGCGTCGAAAATAATTCATCTTGTCTTGTCGCAGGCTCTTCAAAGACGCTTATGCTCCTCGCTACTGCCGCCATCGAACACCCATTCCTGCCGTTCCTAACACGCGCAGAACCTCACTTTCCCACCACGTGCATAAGTCGTTCCTGCGAAAGTTGCGATTGTAAGGACTCCATGCCTCCATCTGTCCCTCATCTTCTCCCTCCTCTTTTCTCTTCCCTCTGCATGCGACCAAACAGTACATCTCCGCCGCAGCCATTGCGAAGATATCACTAACTTCGTTATCATTCCCGCGGAAGAAACCCATAAATACAAAAAAACGTGGAAGAAACAAAGCCCCTACGCAAAAATGAACGTCCAGCCTCCCGTCAAAGACCAGCTCATCGTCCTTCCGAACCTCAAGCGCAATGCCGTTGAGGCACCCGGTGACCGCAAACCCTCTCTCGTTCCAGCGGGCAAACCGCATCCAGTTCGCGGCCATGTAGTCGCTGTACGTGACACACATTCTCAACATCATTGAGAGACCAGCCAGCTGAACTGCACGTAGGCAATCGGCGAATTCTTAGGGACCTTCCTCTTCCTTTTCTTCGCATTCGCCGGCGCTCAAGTCGCCAACGAAGCATCGGCCAACGCAGGCGAGTCTACACCGTCGGTCGGGACATTGTTGTACATTGCCCTAGCCTTCGGCTTCAGTCTCGCTGTCAACGCATGGGTTTTCTTCCGCATCAGCGGCGGTCTCTTCAACCCCGCTGTAACATTTGGCCTGATGCTCATCGGATGCTTGAGCTACATTCGTGCGGCGGTTGTGTTGGTCGCACAGATACTTGGCGCCATCGCGAGTGCTGGCGTGGTCTCTGCTCTATTTCCGAACGTACGTTCAGATCTCGCTGTTGAGGGTCCCCTTCACTGCTGATGCTGACTGTCATAGAAATTTGCGGTCAAGACTAGTTTGGCAGAGGATACCTCGCTCGCCCGCGGCTTGTTCATTGAGATGTTTTTGACGGCGATGCTTGTCTTCACAATCTTCTTGCTGGCCGCCGAGAAGCACCGAGCCACGTTCATCGCACCGATCGGAATCGGCCTTGCTCTGTTCATCGCCCATCTTGCCGGCGTTCGCTACACTGGGGGTGAGTCGTCGTCGAATACTTCTTCATGACCACCGAGTGCGAGCTGACATACCGCCCACAGCCTCCCTCAATCCAGCCCGTTCTTTCGGACCTGACGTAGTCACGGGAAGCTTTGAAAGCCATCACTGGATCTACTGGGTTGGCCCTCTGCTTGGCTCGCTCCTGGCTGTCTTTGCGTACAGGTACGGCCTCGTTTCCAGGGAACGTACATTGTCGAGCCAGATTACTGACTGCCTACAGAATCATCAAGGCGCTGGAGTACGAGGCCTACGAAGCGACTGGTCAGGATGCTGACCACGCGACGCCAGTTGTGCCTACTCCAACTCCGAAGGAGACTGTTTGAGGCGGCAAAATGTGGGCCAGACGACCTGAGATTGCACAAGCGGGACTTCGAAGTGTTGACAGTTCACGACCTGTGGTGAAAACCTACTGAGCTGGCCTCGCTCCGTGTACTGCTGATGCAGGTCGGTGTCCTACGTTGAACGGGATGCTGGAAGCTTGAACAGACCTACGTCTTTCCTCTAATGAACACCTTCTTCCATGAGCTTATCACATTTTTGATTTTGAAGATATTGGTGAACCATTTAAATGCGTAACCCGGCTGTCTTCAGTGTTATCACATCACCATCACACTCATAACGAGTTCAATATTCTAGATCACTAAAAGCCATCGCCGAAAGTCCAAGCCCTTCGCGCGTAGAATCCATCCCGCACAGCACCTCCCATCCCGTAACTCCGGTCAGCAAGAAGCCAATCCGCTTGGCGCGCGGAACCGACCGCGACGAACCTCCAACCTCAGAGCCAGAGAGCTCCCAGTCAAGGACCGACCGCGCCAAACCTCCACTCTCCGCTCCAAACAACCACCCGCACAACCGCAACAATGCTCGGGCTCCGTACCGCCGCGCGCGCTTCGACCGCGCTTCCCGCTTTCCGCAACCAGGCCGCCCGCCGCTGGACTTCCGGCATTGGCGCCAAAGGCCTCGAGGGCCCTGCCGACAACGCCTTCAACCGCGAGAGGGCCGCTGTTAAGCAGCACGCTGCTGACACTTCTGGTGAGTCTCGGGACTATCGGCAGCTTGTTGGAGGCGGGAGCAGGAGTGAGGAAGAGTCGGATGGAGGCGGATTGGGAGGCAGAGCCATTGGCTTGGAGGAGTGGGAACTCTAGAGCAAAACAGCAGGATTGTGCATATCTGGAGCGTTTCAGAGGCACATAACACGATCAGTTTGCTAACCATTGACCGCAATAGGCACCTGGCGCAAGCTCTCCATCTAGTAAATCTCTCTTCCCCAAGAGTCACCACTACGTCACAACCAAACATACTGACTGAGCCCGCGCAACAGCGTCGTGATCCCATCCATCATCCTCGCCGGCGTCAACGCCTACCGTCTGTGGAAGGAGCACTGGGAGCACTGGGAGCACGGCCCCGCGCTTGAGGACAAGGTCGAGTACCCCTTCCAGAACATCAGGACCAAGAACTACTTCTGGGGCGACGGTGACAAGGTATGCGAGATCCCTTCCATGTCCTGCGCGCAACGGCAGTGTGCGTGCCTGCAAGAATGCGCTACTGACATGAGATGCGCTACAGACCCTCTTCTGGAACCCCAAGGTCAACTACCACAAGAAGGACGAGTAAGGAATACACCGAGGAAGGAAGGTAGCGCAGATGGAACAAACGAAGGAGCAGTAGAAGTCAGCCAACGCGCGAGCAAGCTTTGCTCACCGGGGCGGGCAGTGACATCTTTCCTATGTATCAAAGAAACCCTCTGTACAGAAAGCACACATACAACCGCCTTGCTCTCTTCCTTTCGCGCTCAGCGAGCGTTCATCATCGCTTCGTGATCCGCCAACAACTGCTCGTGCCTTGCCTCCGCTTCTTGCACGCTCGATTCATCCTCGAGCTCGGCGCTGAGCGCGGCTTTCATGACAAGTGCTGTCAGCTGGCCGGTATGGTCGGCGAGGCGGGAAGATACTGCGCGAATCAGTAAATGCGCCCGAACATGCGGTTGAACCAGGCATTCCACCACTCACCTTCTCGGGCCCTCTCCGCCCACCGAAGCGCCTGTCTCAAGTGCTTCTGCCGCTCGGCCTCCCCAGGCGTTACAGCCGGATTCGCCAGGCCCGCAAACGAAGATGTCAGCAGCACGAAGAACCGCGCTGGCAGATCCGGCGGCCCGCACTCCAAAGCCTTGAACGAACGTCAGCAACTCTCCTTCCTGACTAATTCTCCAAGGAAGACAACAAAACTCACCTGCGGCAACGCCGCCTCAACCAACTCCCTCGCCGCGCCGAACTCCCCAACATTGTTCAGAATCCCCGCCAACTGCACCAGCGCCTCGAGCAGCACGGGCACGAGCCCGGCCCTCTCTGCGCGACTGGCGGCTCGCACCGCGACGCTGAAGCCCTTCTCCGGCTTGCCGGCGGCGGCGAAGACGCTCGCTTTTAGCGCCAGGAGGTGCAGGGTCTGCGCGAGGTCTGCGCTGGGGGCCGCGAGGAGAGCGGAGATTCTGGAGAGCGCGGCGGGGAGTTGGAGGGAGCGGGTCAGGAGGGCGATCTCGAGGAGGGAGGTTTCGTGCGTGAGGTCGGGGTCTGAAGTTGGGTGCGAGGAGCGTAGCAGGCGGAGGTGGTGGGTTGCGGCGGGGAAGTTGTCGCTGGGGAGGGAGGGTGGTTAGTTTTGTGTGGAGGCGGGGAAGGGGAGGAGGTGTACCTTCTGATGGATTTCAGGAGCGCGATGAGTCTCGCAAAAGCGTTGACTCGCTGCTCTAACTTGAGAGTTCCTCTGACCTGGCTGTACAGCGTGGAGAGGGAGTCTTGGGCGGCGGAGTATGCGCCGTTCTGGGCCATCGAGAATGCGAGTCGGCATTGTGAGCGTACGCGATCACCGAGAGAGCATTCCTTGCCCTGAATGACATCGATGGCGGAGTAGAGTTGCGAAGCTATGTGTGACTGACCTGATTCAAGTCAGCAATCTCTTTTAGCGCCCCTTGAACTTGCTCAATCGAGAGTCAGGCAAGCCCTCCAGAAGCTTGTACATAAGATATCCAATTGCGATTACGAACCGAGACGAGTGTAGATCGATCCTTGGAAAATAGTGATGGCAGGCATCAATGAGAACGATGCGTGTTGAACGTTGAGATGAGCCGACTGCACGACGTGCTCAAGCGCTTTTGGGCTGACGCCAGTCTGTAACACAGTCAGTCACACTTAGCCAGCGACTAGCTAGAACTCCCACGTCTGTAAGTTGATGAATGTGACGCACATGTCTGAGCTCAAGTTTTGATTCTTCAAGCAATGTACTGCTGACAAGACTCCAGTGCTTTCCCTCCTTTGCCTTGGTCTTGAGAAACGATAGCTCGTCTTGCTCGCTTCCACCGTCCCCAGCTAAAGCGGAAAGAGAGCGAAGGGATGACATGGTTGGAAAATTATGAGCTTGGCGAAGATACAGTAGCCACGATAGTGCAAAGTTGAGACACGCGGTGTCCTGGTTCTCTCGAGCTGCGTTTTTGTTAGCTTTTTAGTCGCACGACAATTAAAGACGTCGCCGGCGAGCCAAGTAACATCATACATACCAGTCGAAATACACTCCTCCATCGCTCCCAATGAGTCTTCCCATCTTTCGAAGTCCGCGTGGAGGACGCTCAAGTGAAGTAAGGCGATCTGATAGTATGTCTTCACGCCGTCAGTTGCGGCTCCCTTGGCAGCAATGCTGTAGTCGAAATATCGGTGAAGCTCTTCCAGAGCTAACGTGTATTGTCCTGCCCTCCAAGCTTCGAAGAAGTCCATAAAGTGGTGCAAGCTTTGCGTGTCTGTACTCTGGCGGTGCAGCAGCCAAGACCGCAGCTTTGCTCTTAGTTCCGGAGGGACGCGAGCACCACGTTTCTGCAAAGAGTGTATTGAGATGCTCAAAGCGATGTCGATATCGTCGTTACTGATGATTGGAGCCATTGTCAAGGATGCCGTAGACTCAGCGCCTGAGACGCTCTCATTGTTGGCTGCCTTGGACGCGTATGCCTTCGCCGCTTCTGGTTGCGTCCGAGCCCAAGACTCCCATGTAGACAAGATGTAGGACTTATATGCGTTGAACAATGCGAGAGAGTCGGCGAAGCGAAGCCGTGTCCATTCCACATTACAGCGGCGGACGAAGTGTCCGATGGGGGAAGCGGGCGTAAGCTTTCTTTCGGCAGGATCCTCGGGATGGAGAATCGAATACGCACGATCGAAAAGTTGGTGCAGTTGATCCAGATCTGCAATTATCCATGCTGTGTGGATGAAGACATCGTAGTAGGTTCGTCCTGGAATGTCCGAGGGAATTGACGCAAGTGGTGAGGCGAAGACCAAGGCATCCTCCGGTGGGCCAACATTGATTGTCGTGTCTGCGATTGGGCTGTGATCTTTGTCGTACAGTACGTTAGTCGTATGGTCGACCAAGTGTTGCGCGATGATATCCAGCAGTTTCACATCAACGTCCGGATTCTCTCTATTCTGAAGATATGATTCGACCAGGATTAGGGTGCAGACCTTCGCGGGAGTCAAGTAGCGGGCCATAATTGAGTCGTTCAACCGCCAGTCCGCGGCCACATACTTTCAGGTGAGCTCGCAAAGTCCTACACTTGAGATGGGAAGCTATTCCCAGTCCTAGAACTTTCGTCCGTGGATGTGTTGTGCAACTTCCCAATACGGCCAATCCCTTGGCTGCCGGCGCCTGAGCGTTTGGAAGCTGGAGAAACGCGACGCGCCTGCGACGCGGAAACCGCCCGCGTCGCAGACGTCATTCCACGGGATGGGAAACCTTTAGAGGCATGGGACTCTATGGACAATACGCTTGCAATCAGCTGGATCTTTTTCAAAACGTGCGTTGCGAAGAAGCTGCCCTGGGAAATGGCTTGAGTTCTGCGAGGGCATTTCTCGCGCACGTGAGAGAGCTGAAAAGCAAGGGATCTCGGACATGAAACAATGCTCGAAAGATCACAACAATGAGGCTCACTACATGGTGAGAAGTAATCTGCTCTACTGCGCTGTCCGACAGCTTGTGCTAATCACGAAATCTTTCAGGAATGTCAATGGTATTCGAAACCCATTCTCCTATCCACCATGGAACGCCGCTCGCAGCTTCCCGGCCATGTTCGATATTCTGGAGAGCGACATTATCGTCATGCAAGAGTTGAAGATACAGCGCAAAGACCTGCGGGATGATATGGTGATACTGGACGGTTGGGACTGCTACTTCAGCTTGCCTAAGCATAAGAAAGGCTACTCCGGTGTTGGAATCTACACAAAAAACGCAACCTGCGCCCCCATCCGGGCAGAAGAGGGATTGCTCGGGGTGTTGCCTTCGCCCTCTGGAACCCCTTACCGAGAGTTACCAGACGACCAAAGCATAGGTGGGTACCCTAGCGAATTCCAGATTGCTGAGCTTGGTGTCGACGCTGCCCTTCTTGACGCTGAAGGCCGCTGCCTCATTCTCGAATTCCCGGCGTTTGTCCTCCTGGGAGTTTATTCCCCAGCGAACAGCAACGGCCTGCGTGACGATTTTCGATATGGTTTCGTCTGCGCTCTTGACTGTCGAATCCGCAACCTGGCCCGGAGTGGCAAGCGAGTCGTCCTTGTTGGCGACCTGAACGTCTCTCGACATGAGCTGGATACGGCCTCATCGGCAGACGACATGAGAAAGAACGGAATCACCCATGAAGACTACATCTCTACTCCAAACCGCAGGATCTTTAACCAGCTCCTGATTGGTGGCGAGGTTGTCGGAGAAAGAGACGAAGGCAGGGAGCGAGGAGTTCTTTGGGACACCACGAGGGGTTTTCACCCAGACAGAGTGGGCATGTACACACATTGGGAGCAGAAGATTAATGCTCGGCCGGGCAACTTTGGCTCTCGCATAGACTTTGTCCTTGTAGCTGAGTCCATGCGGCCTTGGATTAAAGACGCGAATATCCAAGAAGGTTTACTCGGGAGCGATCATTGCCCCGTCTTTGCCGACTTCCATGATGTCGTGAGTACAGAGAACGGCGAAGTGCACCTCCTCGACATCATGAGTCCGCCCGGGACGTTCGTGGATGGGGAGCGCAAGCGTGAATGGAAAGTACAGGACATCCCTGCATTCTCTGGAAAACGTCTGCAAGAGTTTGATAAGCGCAGAAGCATCAAGTCGATGTTTGCGGCACCGAAGCCAAAACCGACAGCCAGTGATGACAGTTCTGTGGGGACACCAAGGGAAGCGCAAAAGACCGAAGAGCATACATTAGCCACTAAAGCTCCTCACTCGACCACTGAAGCAACTGCGGCTAGCCCGGATAAGAAGCGAAAGTCTTCAACGTTCTCCAAGCCGATCGTTGCAAAGCGGCAGAAGTCCGAAGGGAACGCAATCACGAACGGGCCAAATGGAAAAGGGCAACAGAGCCTTCGAGGTTTCTTCCAGCCAAAGGCTACAAGCGTGAGCAAACCTGCAACAAATACTGCTCAAGAGAACGGAAAAAGCTTTGCAGATCACGAAGAGACAAACGAGCCAGCCGTAACGTCACGCTCGGTCACATCGACACTCTGCCAGGACAGCGCAACGAAATTACCTTCCGAGACCACAAATACCAACGAGCCAACTACGCCCACCCCGAGTCAAGCATCAGCAACTCCAACCTCCGCCCGCACAGCGCGCACCGACCCGCCTTCGCCCACACAATCCTTCGACAACCTCGAAGCGCGCTCCGCGACCTCGCAATCATGGTCCGCGCTCTTCTCGCGCCCCGTCGCGCCCCTGTGCGAAGACCACGCCGAGCCCTGCAAGTCAATGCAGACGAAAAAGAAAGGCAGCAATCAGGGGCGGAGCTTCTGGATGTGCGCGCGGCCGCTCGGGCCCAGCGGGCAGAAAGAAAGGGGCACCGAATGGAGGTGTGGGACTTTCATATGGTGTAGTGACTGGCAGAACGGCAGGAAGGAAGATGGGTGAAGGACACTGTCATGTTTCGCGCCATATGATTAGTCGAGGTCCGGGCGTGAATAGCTGAGAGGCTGGGACAATAGGTAGGGTGTTACTAATAGACCCCTGTTTCATGTCCTATTGTTCTCGAGCATGTGAATACCGCCTTGCGCGCTGACTGGACCGCTTGTGTTAGTGCGCAGTGCGCACGGGCTTAAGGCGTGGCGCAGCGGGGTCTTATGCGACACCGAAAGACGATGAAGCTGAATAGCTGTCATCCGTCAGATAGGTTCCATAGAGCTTCGTTGAATTTAGGGTTGGAGCTGTCAGGCCAGAAGGCAGTAACCATGACGAATCCATAAGGACCGGGACAGATGGTTTCATTCACGACTAGAGGGAGGATTTCAATTTCATACCAGCTACGTACTGACACGTCCTATTTAAAAGCATCGCAATTTTGTACTTCGTGCATGTCACTTCCCAGAGTCCTGCTGCGCACGTGGAACGATGGCCATTCGCCAGAATTATGACGATGAACCTAGACACTCGTGATCAATGCTGGTGAGGTGAAGGTCTAATAGTTATCGAAGTCGAACAAGGCATTCATGCCAAATTCGGAAAGGCCGCCGTGGAGGGAAGTGTGGCGGAGGCCTTCATCAGCAGAAGGAAGCTTTTGCTGCGAGCCACCGAGGTTCTGGGCTGCGTTAATGTGACCTTGCGGGTTGCTGACCTTTCCGCTATTCTCGTACGCCAGGAGTTCCTCAAGGAAATCCAGTTCGTAGAAGTTGTACGAATTGTGAGCAGCCAAGTTCGAGTCAGTGGGGGAAAGCGGGTAGTACGGAACATTGTTGACGCCAAACTGGTCAGCGACCACCTCAGTAGACTGAGCGACCGCGAACATGGAAGTCGGAAGAGTTGGAAGCGGCGGAATGGGCTGCGGAGGAGCGGGCTGCTGGGGAGGAGCTTGAGCGAACGGGAGTGTGGAAGCTGGGTTGAGGGGCAACTGGGCGGCAGGCTGAGCGGCCGTAGGGATAAGACCCGGAAAGACTGGGAGCTGGCCAGTAGCTTGGTTGCTTGGAAAGGCCGGGGCCGGGTTAGACGCCGGGGCTGGGTTGGACGCCGGGGTCGGGTTGGGCGCCGGCTGATTGACAGGCCACTTGTAATTATTGAAGCCGTTGAGCTCCTCAGTCAATTGGTCAGTGGTCCCGTGTCCGGCGAAGAAAGAAACTTGATCCTTTGTGGAATCATAGGTGAGCAGGGGTTCCGGTAGAACCAAGGCGTCAGTGCATTCGAAGTTGTCGGTCTCTGGGGCACTGGAAGATTTCTCCGCGAGTTTGGCCAGCTTGTTTTTGGTCATGCGCTTTTTCTTTTCGGAAGGCTTGCGAGGCTGGTACTGATAGCCAGGGTTTGCGATCGAGTGATTGTACTTCGCCTCAGCGGCCTTCTGCTGATACTTGTCCCTGACCGCTTGGCTTTCGTTCCTCCATTGGTTGCCAATGATCATGGCTATTTGGTATCAGTCAGTTCATGGAAGCATTGGAAGGAAGCTGAAAGGAAGAAACTCACAAATCGTGTTATTGTGAACTCCGGGGTTCTTCGCGACCATAACGGGGTGCCACTCCTTCCGGTAAATGATGAAGGCATTCGGAGGACGAGGAACCTTCTTCTGCGCCTTCGTCGGGGTAGTCTCGTTCATAGCTGCATCTCCGACGACATTGCTGACTGGAAGCGTGCCGACATCGCCGGCGGGCTCAAGGGCCGGCTCCTTGGTTGGAGTGGCCATGATATTGTTTTCGAAAGCGTTAATGCTCAACTCGACCTGATGAATGGGTGTCTGAAGGCGCTCGCTGAAGTGGTTACTAAGACAGTCAGTACTGAACCTGTTGTCGTGAGAAGACACACTCACGCCATAGCAGACTTGAGGTGCTCAAAGTTGTTTCCGCAGGCTTTGCTTGCGGCGACAAAGGAGACGCTGACGACGCAGTTGCCGTCGTCCAGCTCCTTGACGACCTTGAAGTCGAGGGAGTTGTTGATGCTCTTGTCGCGCAACGCAGATAGCGCCGCAGCCGAGGCTGCCATCTTTGGTCAGATAGGGTGCTGGAGTTTTGACTGAATGTGCGAAACAGGAGAAAGGACAAAGTCGGCGGTGCGAGTGCAAATCGTAGCTCACGAGGAAGGCGCGAAGGACTTGGTGGTCGTCGTGGGATACGGGAGCCTTGGCATCGCAACCCACCGTCTGTGCGGCGCGCAATCGAGGTGGCTGGGGTTGGTGAGAGCGTCCAGAGGGACAGCGCTTTGCCCCGCGCTCGAGGCCCGAGCTTCGCCGACAAGTGAATGCATGTGATTGATCATATGAAAGATTTGACTGACCTTTGCAATTTGAAAGTGGAAGAGAGAAATCAACTCAGCAACAAAGTCCTCGCAACTTCCACGTTCTCAACCTTCTCCAGGATGTCTCGGAATGCGAACATTCACAGCCAGGCTTGGGAAGCCCTACTTGAGTTTTCGGGCCCTCAGGAGCAGAAAGCCAGGG
The DNA here is from genome assembly GCA_022813125.1 of Septoriella neoarundinis. Taxonomy (NCBI): domain Eukaryota; kingdom Fungi; phylum Ascomycota; class Dothideomycetes; order Pleosporales; family Phaeosphaeriaceae; genus Septoriella; species Septoriella neoarundinis. The sequence goes on along the minus strand of JAKLND010000076.1, from coordinate 109,994 downwards.
AAAAAAGCGGCGAGCTGCTTGATGATATTCTGTCTGACTTGGACGACTGGCTTGTCGATCTCGGTGAACCCACGACGCCCGATCCTGTGTCAAGCATGAACAATGTACACTTCGCGGACCAAGCACGTCGTGTTGATGTGTCTACAAATGCAAAATTGCAGGTGGAGGATCTCGTGAACCTGAACGAGCTTTACGCTGCCGAAGCCAAGCTTTTGAACGAGGCGCAAGAGGATTTGGTGAATTTCCAGTTCAGCGCAAACAACAGCGATACGCCTGACGATCCTGGATATTTCCCGGTGGAAAAGAAGATAATATGGCTTCAGGCGTTACGAGAGAGGGTCCACGCGTGAGTCCAAACGATCCGTTTTTACCACTCAGTTGCTAAACAACCGTGATAGATTAACCGACGAGTCGACCTTTGAGACTGATTTGGTATACAACTCTGGGCCATCGACGACGCACAGATTGCTTCCAGAAAAGGACCATGAATGTTGGTTACAGGATTGGTTCAGGAAGCGTGGACCGCCGAACGACGAGGAGTTTGAGATGCTCCAGGAGTTCCTTCGAGTCGACTTGGAAACACTATACGAATGGTGTAAGCTTCAACCTAGATGGCAATGGGAGAGACAAATTGCTGATAACTTGCAGTCAGAGAAAGGAATGCCCAGAACGATGCGATTAACCACGTGCGAAGCACGACGCTGAAGCTGAGTAAGAAGCAAGAAGAAGGTCTCTTCAAGGGCTACCTGGCCTCCGTGACAAAACCGGCGCGTAAGAGGATCTTAATAGGGCTTCGTAAGGAGATCCTAGAGCAGGCTCGCTCTGGAGAAGACGCCCAAATGGGAGGGTCAAGCGAGGATCAGAGCGGAGATGGCGAAGTCCAAGACGCAGCCACAGGGAAGAAGGGTCCGGTCATCGACGAGGCAATGGACTAGCTGGAGCACTCAGAGAGCGTACGACCAAGCGACATTGGTGCCATGCGCCCTGCTTTCGGCGATCATGGGTTGCCATATGAGACTGAGCTTGCGGAATGCGGCTTTGTCTTGAAATGCTTGTCTCATTCCGGAACGCAAGCAGCCGACCGCTAGCCGAATTTTCGACAGAACGCATACTCTACAGGGCATTCAAAGTAGCGAGAGTTTCTTTGTTCCATCATTTTGCGATGCTTTGTCCTTTCTATCGAACAAGCGAGGTCCGCAGGTGGGAAAGGACGTTGAGACAAGCTTTGTATAGCGCTAACGCTATGCCACCCTGTAATAATTTTCTGGTTCCACCCCGTACCACAGAATTCAGATCTGAAACCTTGTTCCCACGCTTGAAAGTCTACATCAATGCCAATTCGCTGATAACTCTTCGCTTGAAATTCTGTTGAATGTGCATTCGTTGCCTACTGCCCGCGCCGTAAATACAGCTCAACGCGACGACTCTTCTCCCTCCCACACTTCCCGACGGGGACGCGCGGGGCTGCGGCCTTTACATCAAGATGTCATCGCCTGGGAATGTGACCTTCATCGTTCCGGCTTGCATTTTCCAGGTTCTCTCGCGTGCTTAACAATCATGCGAAATGTCGCAGGCTGACCAGCCACTGTGGCAGCACTAGCAGAATGAGCAACAGCGTGCAATCTGCAAGCACTGCAGATGGGCGAATTTCTGTGTGACTCTCGACGCAATATGCTCGCGCACTGCTTAGCCAACGGTTGGGCGCTCAGAGACGAGGTAGCGTGTAGATCTCTTGGTGCAAAGGTCCTACAGACTTGAAACCGCAGTGTCGTCCCGGCATGCCGAGAGATGCGGCGGCGGCGCTGTTCAACGCAAAGGGCAGAATGCAGCACTCATGTATCTGCTGCAAGCTCCTCCAAATCTCACAAGGCCTGAACTTGGTAGCTTCAGACACTCTTACGCGGATGAGAGATGGAGCCATCTGACCGCCGTCGCATGCTAGGGCTGCGGATGATATCGTATTGTTTGTAGTAGGGGCGGCAATTGGAAAAAGGGCTTGAACGTAGTTTTCTCAAGACTTGTATGACAGGAAGCCTGCTGCGGACATGGTCGAGCGCAGACAGCGTGGACTTACGCAGACCAAGCATTTGGCCAAGCGCAGGCGAGTGGGATGGTGCGAGTGTTCTCGTTTTTACCGAAAAGCTGACTATCACGGACACCCTGTGGAATCTATAGAGTTACCTGTCCCGGCTCCGATAAAGCGCCCAAAATCTGCGCTGGCCAAGTCATAGCTGAAGACGAAGAAGCGTATGCGGTATGTCCGGGTCTCGGGGTTCGTACTCGTATGTGGAGAGTTTTCCTGCCTTTTCTGAGACTCAGCTGATGATTCAAATAGTTGGCTATCGTATATCTCCTGGGTGGCAGGAAACCTAGCTCTGTCGCCTGTCAAGATGTGTACCGAAAGCCGTTCTGAGCATCATGATATAGCGGTAGTAGCCAATTCTAGTCGTGTGAGACTTGCTACAGTGCTCTGCATGTTTCGCCGAGAGGAAAGTGGAGTTCATCTCGTGATGTTCCGCCCTTGGGTTCAAGAAATGGAGGGGCCACCCTGCGTCATGGGAGGTGGTCGCAAGGACAGAACAAGCTCGGAATAAGGGTCGGAGAGGGGCACGCAACTCATTGGAGCTTCGTGATGGTCTCGCTGTTGGGCCATCAACGAATGTGAAGCTCGGCTTTATTTTGTTTTTGGGCATCCGTGTAGGCGCAGTGATAGAGCCCACCTTTGTGTTCTGCAGATGATCCCAGCGAGACCATCTAGATGAGAGCCAACAGCACTATAAAGATCGAATGCATTGGACTGATGACTGGAAAACTCCATGCGTGTTTGAATCCACTGTGCTCTTGGACGCCCGTTCGACGCATCTGGCTGACATTGTTTAGTTAGTGTGGGAAGAAGACGTGAAAGCTTTTCAGTTGTCTATCTGGGGAGATATAGCTGTAAGCTTATATTGCTGTCCACCACGGGAAAATGAATCAAAAGCGATGTTTCCAATCTTGTTGTTGCTACTGCTGTTCGAGATGGATGGATGGCCAGTCTCCACGATCTCCGGATCTGCGCCAAGCCATGACGTGCAGTTGTTGACTTCGACTGGCCGGGGTGCTTAACTCGAAACGCATTAGGACAGCAATCATCTTTTTCCCTTGAAGGGCCTTGACACCATTGTTCTTCAGAGTGTCATGCGCGTGGCCAAGCGACATGCGGGACAATGAGCCTCAAATCCCTCGTATCCGCGTACCTCCTCGGCGGACTCACCTTCCTCCCGCTCCTGCTCATCACGATCGTCATAATCGCCTGGTTCACCCTACCGCAGGTCTCGAATGAAGTTGGAACGGACGTGAAAGAGGAGGCAGCTGAAAATGCGGCGGAAAGCGAAAAGGAAAAGCTCGCGCGTAAGGATGACTTCTCTGCCGAAGGGGCTGCGAATGCCACGTTTGCGGTCCTGCGATCCTACAACTTCCAGTCGGCTTTGAGTACCCTGAATGCTAGGACAAATGCTGCCTCTCAAGCTAGTGGCGAGGGGCAAGCGGAAGTGCCGGGTCAAGAGTCGATGTCAGTATATCAGAGCATGTATCGCTCGGTGTTCGACCGAAGCCGGACGGCGCTGAACAAGAATCCGCTGGCGGACACCGACGAACCCGTGACAGGCACACAAGCTCGAGGTAGGCCGAGCGCGCCGGTGGGCAGCATGTTCCACATTGTAGTTCGGCATGGCCATCTCATGTTGTATGATTCGCCGGCTGAGCTGGAGGTCCGGCATGTCATAAGTATGGCTCACCATTCCGTTTCGCTGACAGACGGCGACGGCGACGATGAGAATATGCTGGAGCCGGACCTCTTCATCAAACGGACGGCGATCGTACTCAAGCCGCATGCCTCTTCAACAAGTGGCGACGTGACTCAAGGAATACACTCGCAGCCGAAGCCGTTCTACCTCTTCAGCTCCAATTGTTCCGAGAAAGAGGACTTCTACCATGCCCTTGTCGCAGCACAACCTGAGTCTCCTGTACCCCAACCTTTGGACTCTGCGAGCTCGATCAAGCTGCAGTCGAGCATCCATTCGAACTCCTTGACTCCGGAGACTCGAGCTCTCAACGCCCTCATAAATCGCATTTTCCTTGCCTTACACCGCACACCCTTTCTCGAAGATCTAGTTCGTGAGAAAATTGAGAAGAAGATCTCAAGAGTCGCGAAACCAGCATTCATCTCCTACGTGAGCGTGCAGAGCATCGACCTGGGCGATGCCGGACCAATTATCTCAAACCTACGGCTCAGGGACATACATATATCTGGGGACATGATACTATCTATGGACGTCAAGTACACTGGTGGTGTCAAAGTCGTCATTGCCGCCGTGGCCAAACTGGATCTGGGTCAGCGGTTCAAGGTTCGCACCGTCGACCTCGTCCTGGCGGGAAGCCTCCAGCGCTTACAAGGACGTATGCTCGTACGCGTGAAACCACCTCCGAGCAATCGACTATGGTTCTGCTTTGAGACTATGCCAGACATGGAGATCAAAGTTGAGCCCATTGTTAGCTCACGCCAAATCACATACAACTGGATCTTACGCCAAATCGAGAACAGAATCCGCGAGGTCTTCGCAGAGACGCTGGTGAAGCCAAACTGGGATGACGTACCCTTCTTCGATACCCACAAGCAGGCATACAGAGGCGGCATTTGGCAGCCTGACCCTGAATCGACGGTGGAACAGAGCACAGGGCGGGAAGACCCATCTGATAAAGACATGCTCAGCGCGAGAAATGAGAAGACGATGTCTATGCCGAATCTACAGAACTCCGGCGGTGGATCGGCCACGACGTCCGGCGCTCAAACACCTGTCACGGTGGATCAACCAGGTGAATATATTCAGAGTCTCAAACACCGTTCCGCTACGGGGTTGCCCTCACAGTCCGCTCAAGTAGCGGCAGAAAAGACTACGAATATCTCCAAAGGCCTCCGATCCCCCTCGTTCACCACACCAGCCCCTTCTATGCCAAGCGTAGCCATTGACGGCTCCAACATTGATGCAGTGAGAAGCCTAGAGTCCCCACCACCGGCGAAGCGTTGGATAGGGCGACCAACGCAACCTGCAGCGAAGCGTGATGCGGTTGATGCGGTTCGGGAAGTGAAGGACCGCTCTGCGCGAAAGGATGACAACATTGTGCCGCGCAGCCCAGGCATGAGCGCTTCGACAGCGGTCGCAGAGGGTGGCGAGGACGATGATCCAGCGCTGCTGAGCATAGAGCCAAACGAGCTTGAAGCCGAACGTAGGGGAAGCGCTGGGAGCAAGTCGAGCGGGAGCCTTCACCCGAACGCCTCGGACACCGCTCTTCCTCTGCCGAGAACGCCCAGTTACGAGTCTCTCCCACGAACAGACACCGCTTCGTCCACCCAGTCTTCTCAGACTAGCCAACCCCGCGGTAAGGCGCTTTTCGCCGCTACCGCAGCCGCCACATCCGCTGCTAGGCAATGGACGCTCAATGCTGTCGCGAACCGCAAACAGGGACAGCCAATATTCAGACCACCAAGCTCCCATAAAGCTGGACCGCAAGAGCCAGTGGGAAGAGGACAACCGTTACCGCCGATCGGTCAGCCTCTGCCGGGCCCGAGAACAAGTCTCTGGGGCGGAAGCGCTTTCGCGGGCGGGAGCGTGAAGAGGAAACCCGTGCTTCCTACCCGTCCACCAGCCACGGAACAGGCTCGGACAGGTCAATCGAAAGACGAGACAACCGCAAGCGTCAAACCGACGACCAGCAGCGCTGCAAAACGCGCAAGCGATGGCACCAGCGCTCACAGCGTGGAGGAAGATGAGTTCGGCCCATGGAGGGAGAATTTCGGCGAGGACGATGACGACGTGGCCGCAAAGACACTAGATCTCAAGACGGACGACAACGATCTCATCGATTTCACTCCAGTCGGCGACCCAGACGCCAGCCCGACGAAGAAAGCGCCGCCGCCTCCTCTACCCGCCAGGCGGAAACGAGCCCCCGAGCTGCCCACACGACCTAACGAACGCCAAAACAAGAAGATCGAAGATCCAGAATCGAAGCTTGCGGATGACCAGCTCGGGGACCCCGTTGACGAATCTTCCACCACCCCGTCTCAGACATCGCTCGAGCAGAGCCTAGCAGCCGCGCCTGCTGCGACCACCCCTCCCGTCGGGGACGACACGGCGGAGCGAGAGAAGACAGGCTCAGAAGGGATCGAGATCGTGGATACCGCCGGCGCACCTGCCGGGAAGAGCAGGGCAGGCAGCCGCGGCGAAGACACACCGGGCCAGAGTACCAGCAGCAAAAAGGCGACGTTGGAAGAGACGCCCGACAGCGGCGAGAACGATTGGCATTATTATACTTGAGTTTTGTACACTCCATAGCGTCTGGCGTTCCACGTAGGTTGCCTCGGCTGGCAGGTATGAGCTTGTGTCATGAAGCTTCTTCTCTTGAGCAAATGTTCACCATCAAGACAATTGAGACCAACGGCGCAGAAAGTGATGTGTTCACAAGAACCATTCTCGTCTTGCTATTACTGTTCTCCGTATCCTATACACATCGTTCTCTCGAGTGTAAACGCCATCTCCCCTTTGGATCTGTCTTCTGTACATAATGCATCGTTCCAATCCTCGAATCGTGATCCCAAATATCTCGTAAAAGTCCGTTTTTATCGTGAAAGAGCAAACCCAAGAGCAATTTCGCTTCGCTTGAAAAAGAAAAGAGAACCATAAATGCGCCGGCCGTTTGTTGGTACGCCTGCTGTATGCTCCGCTGCGCTTAAACTCCGTGATGCGGTGGCTGTACAGTTTGTGGTGTGTTCGTTCGCCTTTGTGGCGATGATGTTGATGGTGTTGGTTGCATCGCTGGGTGCGGTGCTGGGTTGCCGTCCTAGTGGAGGCAGGGCTGTGGTGTTGATGTTAGTGCTGCGAAAGCAGCACGTTCATCGTGCTGATTTCATCCAGGGCATCTCAAGCCCTGACCCTCCCAATCCCTCCATACTCCCTCCCGTTCCTTCCCGTGAATCTCCCAAGCGAATACCTCGGGATCTCCATCACGCCCAACCCGCCAATAGCCCTCTGCCTCGCGTCCCCAAACCCGCGGATCGAATCCGCCAAGCTTGTGAAACTCGCGCCCGCCTCGCCGAGCCTGCTCTCGCGGCCCGCGAGCGACGCGCCGACGGGGGCGGAGAGCAGGCGCGTGACGAGGTCGATCTTGGACACCGGGGAGTGGAAGGCGACGTCATCGAGGATGCGGCTGTGGCGGACGAGCGAGAGGATGTCGGCGAAGGTGCGCGCGGGGTTGTTGGCGCTGGAGGCGTGGGCGAGGCGGCGCTCGGCAGGGGAGAGGGGAAGGAGGAGCAGATGCGAGAGCGCGTAGAGCGTGAAGAAGACGGTCAGGGCGTAGAAGGCGGGCATGTGTGCGGAGATGCGGATGGATTGCGTGGGAACGAAGAATTGCGCCCAGAAGACGCCACCGGCGAGCGTGGGGAGGGTGGCGGCCAAGAGGGTGACAATGGCGAGCCAGGCGGTGCGGTAGTGTGCGTTTGCGGCAGCGACAAGGGGCGCGTGGAAAGGGAGGTCGGCGTGGTAGGAGAGGAGGAGGGAGCGTTCCGCTGTTTCGCCTGAGGGCTCGGAGAGGAGAGCGAAGAAAGGCATGAGGCGGCGGTGGGCGAGGTCGAAGCTGAGCCAGGTGAGGAGACAGAGCTCGCCGAGGACGGCAGGGATGAAGGAGTAGAGGAAGTTGGTGCCTGAGTATCCCATCCTGTTGACGGGTGCCGGGATGGAAGGGTTGAAGCCGGCTGCTACTCTCGTGGAGGGCAGGTAGGAAACGATGAGGAAGGCTAGCAAGAGGACAATCGCGGTGATCGCCCAGAGTGAGGTCGACACCGGGCGGAGGTACCATGGAAGCGAGATGAGGGAGTTGCTGGTGAGCGAAGAGTATGAGTCTGTGCGACGTGGCAGCATCGCGTCGTTGGAATCACGCTCCTTCTCATAGGAAGCTCCGTGGGAAGCTCCAGTATCCGGCCTTTGTGCTTCCAGGTCAACAAGGACGCCAGTGTTCTGCTGAGGCGGGGTTGACGATTTCTCCATTATCCTGCCATCCTCCAGGCTGTACTTCCTGACTTCTCTCCCCGCGAGGCCATACGCATGGAAAACCTCGTTCGGCCTGTGGCTCGTCCTCCACAATCCTACTCTTGCAGTCTCGGCGCTGAGCTCGGCATCTTCAGCAAGGGCGTTGGATCGCTCCAAGAGCACGATCAGGTCTGCCAGGCTGCGAGGATCCCATTTCATGCCGGTCTCCTGCAGACGCATCAAGTATACGAGAAGAGTGATACACGCAATAAGCAGGAAGGCGTAGAGGGCAATGACGGGCCAGATGACACCTTGTGTTGCAATCCATTTCCATTCACCCGTATCAGGGGGACCAGCGAAGTAGACGTTGAACGCTGATGCCAAGAGGGGCAGTGTGAACAATTGCAGCCATGCTACGATCGCGAAAAAGCCGAGCATCGTCTGGCCTGCGCGAAAGTGCGAAAGCGAAGGCAGCAAGAAGTTTGTCTTGTACAACGGCAGGTCTGCACCTTCTTCGCGGGCGCGCTGCGATGCTGAGCTGAGCGCGAGGAAAGGCGAGACGCGCGCCACTGCAATCTGGATCTGGAAGAGCCAAAGGAGCAGGACGGTGCCCAGGAGCGTGGGCAGGTAGTTGAAGACAAAGTATCTTCCATTGCCGAAGCCGGTGTAGTCCCAAAGACCCGTATTCACGACAGACCAGACTGCGGTGAATATCAGAGCGGCGAGATACAGGAAGACCACTGCGATGAAAAGGCCTAGCCTTCCAGGACGGAGTATGCCAGGTAAAAAGTGCAGCGGCCGCGAAGAGTCGGCCGCACACGGAAGAAAGACGTCTGGTCCCTGCGGAGTGGCCAATGGTTCGCGGCCAAGAAATTGTGGCGTCGATATCCGGCGTGGACTGCGAGTAGGGATTGATGGCGAAATCGGTTCGTCCACGAGTGTCGGGTCCTCGCCCAAAATCTGCTCGGCTTTAGAGCGGTGTCGTGTGTTGAGAGATGGTACACCAGAAGGTGTCATCCTTCGGCTCTCGTTGCTATGAATAGGGGCGTCCGGCGTTGGCTGTAGAAGTGGTTGTGATACTCCGCCGGTGACCGGGTAGAGGGCGTGTGCGCCGCGTCCTTCTGAGTTGCCATACCGTCTCGAGCCTCTTACTTCTTCGTCTCTCGTAAGTTGATCGAGAGCAAAGCGAACATACTGCTCGTCGTGCGGTCCCGGAGTAGGTGGCGAGCTGAAGTGGCTGCGGTCGGCTACCACAGAGCTCTGAGCTTGAACTGGTGAATTTGGATTTTCCATGACGGTGCTCGGCACAGGCTTTCGTCGAAGCCCGCTGTCGCTCCGCAAGTTGAGTGGTGCCGGCATGGCGAGCTGTCGTTCTCTTGAGCTAGAGCTGTCTGCACTCTGTCGTCGTTGCCCGAGGCCTCTCAACGGCGCCGGGCCAAAGGTGCCGTCATCTACTTGAGCAAGTTGCTCGCGTGACTGTGCTGGGGTACGGTACCGAGAGGGCGGTGTCGAATATCGGATGATGGTTGCCTCGGAGTGGGCTGGGTTGGAAGGGTCGTTGACGTGACGGGGGATGTAGGTGGTGGATGAGGAAGAGGAGGGCGAGAGTGAATAGTAATCTTCGGAGGCGGTGATGGACTGCTCTGACCGTCTGTGTACTATGCTGGGATTTGAAACTGCAAGATTACTAGGATTAGTGCCTGACTAGTTGGTGGCAGAGCTGTGCGGGTGCGCGTACCGTTTGTGCTGCGTATGGCAAGAAGCCTGTCGTGAGCGCTCGGTGGCGGATTAGCGAAAGACATTGCGCCCTCACTCAGACACCGTGTCTAGCAACAGTGCTGGAGGGAGTGGAGAGCGAGTCCGGGGTGCTGGAGTGAAAGAAAGACATTGTCATGGTACATGGGCGCAGCGGTCAATGGGTGGCTGCTGGCGAGCGGCCGCGAAGGCTGGGAGGAGGCTGGACGAGTGGGTATGGCAAATATAGCAGCGTTTCGCGGCCGGCATACGTGGCCGCGGCAAGATAGCGGTATGGGGAGAGAAATACCTACGTGGAGCTCGTGCTACGTGTCTGGCGGTGTACGGCGCTGCTGTGCTGCCGTCCAAACCTGCGTACAATCGTCCAGCACGCATTGGTGCACTGGGCAGCGAACAGCAGGCGGAGGAGCTGTCAGCGCGCCCAAAGTCTGGGGAGCCTCGGCGTCTCAGGCAAACGGTTTGCGCGAGGCTGGCAGTTGTCCCGAGCGATGCTTTAGCGCCCGCTCGGGCCGTCTGCCCAAGTGCCGATCCTAGCAACAGCGAGCGTCATACCTCAAACTTCAACGCTGGCGCATCAAGCTTCTATTTTCCTGCAACCGAAGGGCGTGGCGATGTTCCGTGGATTCGCGCTACCTTGAAACGGCTGGCCATGCGCGCGGGTCAGTCTCCATAACGTTTCCCACAACAGCTTGGGCCGCATTGCTCAGCAGTGCCGCTTGGCAGCCATGGCGTTGGACCAGCAGTCCAACTGGGACATCATGATGGCTGACAACCTGGCCAAGGTCCAGCTCGACTTTGGCAAGAGCAAGGGCATCAACAAGGATGTCGATGTTCGCATACCTGCCTCTTCACCGCATAGAGGTGAAGACGGGACAGCAAGCAACCCATGGACCAACGAGCCGATCTATCTCCCCGATGAGGTTGTCCTTCAGATTCTTGAATACCTCGCTCGCGGACCCGATACCCAGTACTCGTTAGCGGCCGTTTGCCGTCTCTCCCATCAGTGGTACAGCGCTGCTGTTCCCTACCTGTATCGGTATCCGGACCTTTATGGCAGCAACTTCGACAAGTTTTGCAAGTCAATATGCCCGTCGATCAATCTGCACGTGCGAAAGAGTCCACTGTCAAAGCTGGTGAAGGTGCTGGACATGAGCCGGTTGGTGCATCAGGGTAGCAAGAGTGTCACGGCCAGATTGTTAGGAAGGACAAAAGATTCGCTGGAGGAGTTCCGCGCGCCACAGGCGTCGTTCGCTGTGAATTGCCTGCCCGCTCTGGCCAAATGCCACAAGCTTCGCTCGCTAGATCTTTCTCTGGTGTCTGAATCCCCTCCACTGCCCGAGTTATTTCGTACGGTCTCTCATCTGGAAAGCCTCCAAAGCTTTCGGCTTCCCAGGTCATCGGGCTTTGGGGTGCACCACAATGGCACCGCGATTGCCTGGCCTCCCAACCTAGAAAACCTTGCTCTCAGCGGTGGCATCGACGCGCACTTCCTTCACGGTGTCGTCGGGTTTCCACAAACTCTCCGTAGCATCAACATCGAGCACTGTCCGCTCGCGAAGGGATACGCTGTCAGTCATCTCTTGCGAGTCGCGGTCCAGCCTTTGCAAAACCTCGAGTACGTCAAGATCGCCCATCTACCACGTCTAAGTGCGCACGCAATGGACGACATCTTGTTCCTCCTGCCACAGATCAAGAAGCTCAGCATCAGCGTCGACTATATCACTCCTGCTATGTTCGATGAAGGCCACTTCAGCCATTTCCGCGAGCCGCTCATCGCTGGCGTGGACAATTCACATCATCCTCCTTTCGGCAACCCTCTCAAACACGAACATCTCCATACGCTCGAGCTCACCAACTCCGGGCATCCTAATGTGGAGGACAAGATTAGTCCGATCGACATCATGATCGCCCTGGATGAGTGTACCCTGCCGCGCCTCCGGGTCGTACGGGTGACCAAATCTCTTCACTGGCATAGCAATTCCACATCTGCAGATGCCGAGGCCCTGAGTGAAGCATTGCAGGAAGGAAGCAAGCGGGACTGGGAAAATAGAGAGGGCGTCTTCGCGGACATGGACAGGGAAGAGTACGAGAAGGCCGACTGGGCGAAGATGGCAGGCGTGTGGTCGTTCTGAGAGAGAGCTTTCTTTCCATCGCTTGGATCTAATGATTTATGAACCTGTATGAAAAGGATGAGTATGCCAGTATCGGTCTCTCGAGTTTGTCTCATCAAGTCAGGACGCCGCGATGTCGCCCTGATCACAACTCCAGCCCGTTGGTCCTGGCCTCACTTCGCCTTCTGCTGATCACGTGCCGCCTGGACGACTGAGTTACACGCGCCGTCCTCAGCCACCGTTCCAGTCTCAATGGCTTCATCACATGCAGCAGCCACAAGCCCTCAAGCAGGTATCTCAGGCAGGCATTGAGCCCAATGAGGCCTGCTCCTCAGTTGCGCAGCGTCACCGTGCTCACCGGAGTAGCTCCTTCCTTCACATGCACACTTCGCGGCTTCGCTCCGCGCGCCTTCCTCACTTACTGCCAAATGGCTGCCTAAACCTGCTCAGCGCCCACAAAATTTTCACTCTCCGGCTACCTACCTCCCACCCTCTTCCTCCACCCACCACCATCAGTCTCTGACTCCGCCCACTGCGCGGCGGCTCCTGCTTGCCTCAAGCACACTACCACGCCCTCAAACAAGCTCCCTGCTCTCGTCGCACAGCTTGCAAGACCTTCGCGATGACCAGCTACCATCAAAGCGGCAGCGCCAATGGCGACTTTGCCAACGATGCTGATCATGCCGGTCACATCGAGACTGACGCCAACGACGCCGCCGCTATGGAGCAGGTCACTGCTCTCGCGGGGAACATGACAGTCGAGGAGAATGAAGCCTTTCGCGAGAAGGCCAGGGCTGCTGGTTGGAGCGCGGTTCCCTCTAACATGAACTATCACCAAACTGACGACGACGCCTTCGCCGAGCACGCGAAGCACCACGCGGTCTACGAGTGGGACGATGAGTATGGCGAGGTCGGACCTGAGCAGCCGGAGCTGGAGAAGCAACTCTTCAACGACCCGTTTCGCACGCGCGAAGGAGATAAGCTCGAGAATCTTGATCTGAAATGCTCGGTCGACGGCCCTCTCAAGCTTTACCCTGTACGCAGTGTAAGCGATTTTGTACTCACCTGACCAGATATCCGCCACTGACTTGATTTCTAGTTCCAAGCTGCTGGCTTGCACCCTCTTGTACTTGACACAGTCATCAACAAGATCGGCTGGAACAGGACCACTTCCATCCAAGCCTACACAATCCCGGCCGTGCTCTCTGGCAATGATGTGGTCGCCGTCTCGCAGACCGGTATGTCTATTGCGTGCTGTGCTACAAGCTCTTACTGACATTCATGGCAGGCTCAGGCAAGACAGCTGCGTACCTAATCCCGGTCATCTCCCGCCTCATGGGCAAGGCGAAGCAGGTCTGCGCTCCGCGCCCGAAGTTTTCTTCTACCAGTGGTGACGTCCGCAATCACCGCGTGAAGGCCGAGCCAATCGTGGTGATTGTCGTACCCACGCAGGAATTGGCCGCACAGGTCTTCCATGAATGCCGCCGCTTTTGCTATCGCAGCATGTTGCGGCCTGTCTTCACCTGTGGTGGTCAGCACATGGGTGTTACCCTTGACCAGCTCAGCAGAGGCGCGGACATTCTGATTTCGACCCCTGGCCGTCTCTGCGACCTCATGAACAGGCCGGAAGTTCTTTCCATGTCTCGTGTTCTCTACACCATCATCGATGAGGCAGATGAGATGCTCCATGGGGACTGGGAGACCGAGATGTCGAAGATCATGGGTGGCGGTGACGCCAACGAAGACGCCGATCATGTCTACATGATGTTCTCTGCAACGTTTCCCAAGGAGATTCGCAAGGTGGCCCGCGAGTACCTAACCCCCGAGCACTATCGTCTGGCCGTGGGCCGCCCTGGCTCGACGCACATGAACATCACCCAAGACGTCATCAACGTTGCCGGGTACTTGAAGATGCAGGCCTGCTTCGACCTTCTCATGGACGGGCCGAAGGTGAGGACACTCATCTTTTGTAACGGAAAGCATACTGTCGACGCTTTAGACGCATACCTCTACCAGCGTCACTTGCCTGTCACTGCCATCCACTCCAACAGAGGTCAACGTGAGCGCGAGTTTTCTCTGCGCGCCTTCCGTCATGGAGAGATTCCAATCCTGGTTGCGACTGGTGTTTCCGCTCGCGGCCTCGACGTCGCAGGCATTATGCACGTTATTAACTTCGACTTGCCGTCCACCTCGTACGGCGGCATCACGGAATACGTGCATCGGATTGGCAGGACCGGACGGATCGGTAATGAAGGTCGTGCAACCTCATTCTACGACGCCGAGCGCGACCAGGATATTGCTTCCGCCCTCGTGAACATCCTGCTCGAGCAAAAGTGCGAGATCCCGGATTTTCTCGCCGAGTACGTTCCCGCGGATGGTCAGGCGGTGTTCGATGATGAGTCTGACGATGAGGACGATGAGGACGATGAGGCCGCTGCGGATCCCGCTTTCACCTCTGATGCTGCCGGCTTCACCGCCGATGCTGGTGCTGGATTCTCTGCCGACGCTGGTAATGGGTTCTCTGCGGACGAGACTCCTGCTGCCACCGCCCCTGGTGCTTGGTGAATGTGCGTGCCTGAATGATGCGTTGCTGGCGTCGTCCTGCGAGCCTCGCATCAGGCCTTGCATGCACTACCTCTGGCTGACGCGCAGCTTGACTGCGCGCATGCCATCTCTGGTTCTCCTTTCCCTTCTTGTTTGAACGAGTCCCGCCAACACGGAACTCAACTCGATCTGAGCGTTTTGCGGTGGCGCTTGTCGCGTCCGCTATTCCAGGCCAGCGAACTACTGCCGTCCAGGTGCAAAGTAGTCGGTCTTTTGTGTACTCAGTCAATGAAATGAAAAGTCTCCCCTCGCATGATTGCTTGTAGTATGGACTGATCGAGATGTGTTCGTACCCTCTCGCCTCAATTGATACTCTCCCGAACCCATACGAGACAAACCCAGAACAAGCTGCGGCAAGATGTCCCACAAGACCAGCATCGTTAAAGGCGAGAGGTCATGCTAGAATAACTGAGATTGATACTACCTGAAAGACCGCTCCCTGTAAAGGACATACGTAATTATATATGAGCAGATTTGACCGTAGAAAACCATGCATTATAGATATCGCCCACACACGTCTAGTATACTCGCAAAACAGACCATAGCCCGGCCACCGCCTTGCTGAACCGCTTTCTAAGAACTGTCGACCACGTGGAGTAGATCTCCGGCATCATCGGACCAGTGAAATTGCCGCCCACGCCGAGCTCAGCACGTTTCAAACGCACCATATCATGCTCCGCCGCCGTCCCTTCCGCCAGCTCCCCCGACTGCGTCAGCCCCGTCGGTACCGTCGCAGCCGCATCCTCCCTCTCCCCGATCCAAAAGCACAGCTCCACCGCCTCCTCCGTCCCAAACACCGTAACAGACTCCACAACCTTCGCCCCTAGCTGCTCCTTATGCTGCGCCAGCAGATACGCAACCCCCAGCCCGCTCGGCGAGCCCAGGAGCGCCTGCGCGTCCGCCTCCGCCATGCTGATCTTCTCGCCAGGCCAAGCGCTGACGCTTTTTCCGCGGTTTGCGAGCGCGTGCTCAGCCACGGTAAGAGTCGTGGGGTCCGCGATGGGTCCACGGAAGATGCACCTGAGGTTTTTCGCAGAGGAGCCGGCGGCGGACTGCCAGGCGAGGAAGACGATATCGGAGTATTGGGATAGAGGAACGGGTTTGCCTCCGGAGTGTTGCGGGCCGGCGTTGGTCTCGGCTATGATGGCGCCTGCTTTGGCGTTGAAGACGTTGCTGTAGCTGGCGTTCGTGGGCGGGTAGGTGTGGCCGGCGTGCGTGGATTCGTTCCTGTGTGACAAGGCGTGCAGGGTGTTGTCGGCAGGCGCGGTGGAGATTTTCAGAGCCTTGAGGGCGGCGCCGATGGCGTTGGAGGGCTGGGTGTAAGCTTCCGTGGGCGATTTCGTGGTCTCGACCCAGCCGTGGGCGGCGAGGGATGAGGAGTCTGTCCAGGTGCTTTGGGCGACTTGGGTGAGGCTGGCGTAGAGTTCGCAGAGGAGGCGGGCGCCGCGTTTGAGGGCGCGGTTGTATTCTTCGTCGTTGCTGGTGCCGGGCGAATGTGGATCTCTAGCCAGGCTGGGAGAGGTGGTGGAGGCGTTTCTGCGCACGAGCTGGTAGGAGTCGCAAGACTGAGAGACAGACGAACCGGAGGCGCCGCTTGCAAGGAGTGCCCGAGATCGGAGGCGTGCTGGGTTACTCCTGTGGTCTCTGATGTAATACAGGATGTTCCAAGGCGAGCTCCAGCCCGCACTGAAAATGCGGATTTGGTAGGTTTCTTTCCAACCCAGAGCCTCGCGATGTGTGGCGAGCAGATATGCTACACCCTTGCCGCTAGGCGTGCCAAGCGCGATGGCGAAGCCTTCATCCTTGATTTTGTACAACGTTCCTGGCCATGGTTTCGGTATATCCGCCTCGAGTTGGTCTTGTTCGCCTAAGTACTCTTGGAGAGCTGCTCTTGTCGGAGTGTTTGTGACGGTGTGTCTAAGAACGCCTTTGAGCGACTTCATCGCTTTGGCGTCGCCCCTGCAGATGGCCTGATACACGAGGAATGCTTCGTCACTCCAATGCTTCAAGGGCGGGAATGAGTTGCGGTTTCCATCCACTTGCGGATTCATATTCCGACCTGTCGCCCACGGGCTGGCGTTGTCAATAGCAACGATACCTCCTTCTGTGAAGAGATTGTTGTAGTAGGCACCTGATGGGTAGTAAACTTTCCCATCGTTACTGGTGGTCTTTCGAAGATGTTGGTATGATATCCTGTGATTTCTGCCCGCTCTCAGATCCAGATTGAGATCCAGCCAAGAGTCGAAGGTAGCAAGATCCCTTTCCTCTTCAACAGCTTCTTGGTGATCAGAGCCGACTTGAGTCCAGCCAGAGTCTCTGAGCTGCTGCAATCTGACAAATTGGCTCTGCTTGATCTGCAAACAGCTCTCCAGAGTATCCGTGGGCGAATTTTGCGCCGAGATGAAGAACAAACCTGCGTTCTTAGCCTTTGCGACTGAATCGGGGACGCCCTCGCCTACTCGACGAACAAGCATCTGATCTTGTGTCGTGGAGTTGCCAGAGTCAGCGCCCGCACATGCGTCTTTGATAGGTTCGATTGTGTACAGGATGTGCAGGGTCTCGTTTTTCCAAACACGAGCTTTGCTGATAACCTTATTCCCGAGTTGCTTACGGTGTTCCAGTAATAGAAAGACCACACCCTTACCATTAGCAGAGCCAACCAGTGCGTCGAGCTCATCGGACCCTGACGTGAAGTCTTTGCCAGGCCAGCCGGGAATGCCACTCCATTCCTCCTTTCCGAAGAGACTCGCAGCAAGGTTCTGGGTCTCCTCGTTGATGACTGCCGAATGCCAAACTGCCTTCAATGATGACAAAGACTGACTGGATTCTTCCATCAAGGTTTGATATTCCAGAAAAGTAACGTCTGACCAGAACCTCAACTTCGGGAACGGATCAGGCTTGCCAGTCACGGGTGGTTTCTGAGTTTTCCCTTGGTATTCCACGCCATAGATGGTCTCAGCTGTGATCATAGCCGGGTTGTACCTGTTGTTGAATTCGGCGTCCGTCCTCCGGTACGTGGTTCCATCTATGACTTTGGCATCCAAGTGTGACGTGTACGCTTGATGGTTGGTCCCTTCATCCATGGAAGCCCCAACATATTCGAAGACCTGCCTCGTGGCCGCTTCGGAAGACGCAGGGCCCACTTTGGGGTTCCGAATGCTACGCCAACCCCAAGTCGAAAGCGCTTCGTCTTTGATCCACTCGCTCTGAGCTGTGCACTCTGCTCTGGACTGAAGGGCCGAGAGAAGAGTCTTTCCTTTTACTGCATACTCAGCGTAGTTTGAGTGCATCCTGGCACGTTTGATAGGTCTGAAACGCCCACCCACACCTCGAGTAGAGGAAGCCAGTCCGGGGTTTTGGCGATGACCCTGTTCAGAGCCAGCCTCAACAGAATCGTCCGGCGTGTTCGAGACATCATCGATCAAGTACAGCACGTGAAATTTGAAGTTCTCGTACCAAACTTTCGCCGAAGTGATGGTCTTCCAGCCCAGTTGTCGTCGGTGCTGAAGCAAGAGGTATGCGACGCCCACGCCGTTCGGTGCCGCAACCAAAGCCGCCAGCTCATCGCTGTCAGCGGCTATGTCCACACCAGGCCATCTAGGGATACCGTAAATATCATCAGTTGAGCTTGCTACGCTAATTGCAACTTCCTCCGTTTCTTCGTTGATCACATTATCTCGCCAGATGCCTTTCAGCTCCGTCATTGGCTGATTCATCTTTTCCATGATCCTTTGGAACTCGAGGAACATAACGTCCGACATGTGTGACAAGATCGGGAAAGGCGTTGTCGGTGATCCCGTAATCGGCGGAAGCTTCCGTCTGCCCGTTGACGCTGGACCATCATTCGAGATAGCGGTTATTAGCTTCGGATTGTAAAGATTCACATACAACGCTCCG
Source organism: Septoriella neoarundinis (assembly GCA_022813125.1). NCBI lineage: Eukaryota > Fungi > Ascomycota > Dothideomycetes > Pleosporales > Phaeosphaeriaceae > Septoriella > Septoriella neoarundinis. The sequence continues at coordinate 91,567 of JAKLND010000076.1, read as the reverse complement.
GTAGGATGATAGGTGATTGAGCCTTTCTCCCTCGCCTCATCGTGATCATCAGTAACAATCATGTTTTCCGCTCGCTCCATTGAAGCCCCTAACAGGTCGTATACCGGGATTGCAGACTCCATGATCGCACCAAGCCCCTCACTATCTGTAAAAACCGTCCAGCCCCAGTCTTCCAGGTCCTGGTAGTTCGTGAAGGTTGCCTCGGGGAAACAATGAGACTCAGAATCGAGAGCTGCTAGCAGGTCTTTGCCTTTTTTCACGAATCTTTGACGCTGGCTATCAGAGAGGGCTCGACGCTTCAGCTCGGTCAATGGATGTCTTCGAATCAGGTCTTTAGGTCCCACGCTGGAAGGCTGTGGTTGATCAGGTGCGTCTTTCGCATCTTTGAAGACAAACAAGATACAAAGTCCAAAGTCCTTGAAGACCTTTATGCTGGAGATTGTCTTGTGTCCCAAGTCCTTGTGGGTAGCTAGGAACCAGGCGACGCCTCTCCCGTTGGGGCTTGCGAGTAACGCCGCGAACTCGTCTGAGCCCGGTTCAAAATCGCGGCCGGGCCAGTCTGGAACCTTGGCAAATTGGTCCACAGAGATCCCCAATGCCTTCGCCGCGATGATTCGAGTCTCTGGATTGACAATAAATGGCCTGAAGAAGCCCTTGAGTTTGTCAATAGGCTTTTTGTAACGCTTCATCAACCTCGTGAACTCCAGGTATGTCACGTCGCTCTGCTGTTTCAGTGGCGGGAAAGGGTTTGGATCACCCGTCACAGGAGGATCTTTCTGCTTCGGGCCTTCATTCTGAGGTCCGAAGTTCGAATCTGCCGTTATTAGCTCCACGTTATATTTGTTCTCGTACTTCGCTCCAGTAGGATGATACACCTTGCCATCCCTAGTCGTTTTCTTGAGGTGCTTATTGGACACGACCCATTGGTCTTCTGGTGCCCAAGATACTTTGAGAAACCTCATGACTTTCTTGAGGGCCGACGAGTCGTAGATATAGAACGGATGTTGCACCCGCGTTCGCTCCCAGCCATTTCTTTCCAAGTCGTCATACGATTTCCATACACTCTCCTCGCCGGTGCCACAATCTAGCATCTCGAGGTAAGCCTTGCCTTTGTAGACCCATTGCTCCCAATCCCGTGGCGCGTCAGATTTCTCGACAGCTGTGGGTCGGGTTGATGAAGGCTCGACGTTGCCACTTGCAGAAATCGTGGGATGCTCCACATGGCTGTCCTTGCGCGGGTATGCTATCCTCTTCGCATTTGAATCGTGGTTGCGCTTCGATGGCTGGCTCGAGGATGTCTCATCGTCATGCGATCTGGTGGCATCCTCAAATACGAACAGAAGGTGAAGCCTAGCACGGTCTCCAAACACCCGTATTTGGGAAATTGTTTTGTGACCCAACTGTTGCACGTGTGTTCCGAGGAACCAGGCAACCCCTACATTCTTAGCGTGAGGTCAAGTCAGCCAGGTAAAATGTGTCGGTTGAACTTACCTCGCCCGTTCGGACTCGCCAGAAGCGCAGAAAAACCTTCTGTATCCGACAGAAATTCCTGCCCTGGCCAAGTCGGCCATGCTTCGCTGTCATCATTGAGTGCTTTCTTGACGATGGTCTTGGTATGCCGGTTGACTATGCCTGCTTGAAGCTGTCCTTTGAGTCCTTTTGTCGACTTCCTGAGGTCCCCCATGCGTTGCTGGAATTCCAAGAACATGATATCGCTGAGCCGACCAAGTTTTGGAAATGGGTGCTCTTTACCATCAACTGGCGGGTTTTGGAAGGGACCTTCCACTTCGGGGCCATAGTTGCTGTCCGATATGATAAGTGAAGAGCTGTAGAAGTTCTCATATTTCGCATCGGTTGCATAATACAGCGTGTCATCGTTCATTGTATCCTCTGTGTGCCCATCTGCAACCTCCCACAGCTCATGCGCCAACTTTGGATCCCCAAGATACTTCGGCACGTCTTCGTGGATGTATCCTGGATATTTCGCTTGACCTTCGTCACGAGTCCATCCCCACTTCTCCAAGTCGTCGAAGGAAGTCCACCGGCTTTGGGGACCGGTACCGCAAGTAAGCATGTCGAGAAGATCCTTTCCTTTTCTCACCCATGCCTGCCAATCCTTTTTGTTGTCATCGTCATTGCGTGGAAAAATGGTCACGTCCGTCTCGGGTAAAGCTCTTGCATCGTCATGCTCCGAGTAAATAGCCACTTCCTGCGATGGACGGTACGTCTGAGCGCCCACGGAGTCAAGATCTTGAGGTTTCTCAAAAGGATGCGGGATCTTTAATATGAGTAGAAAGGCTAAATCAGTGCTTTCGTGTGGTAGCAATACATGCTTCAATGGCTCTTCGATGTGCTGATGTGAGTGCACTTTTCCTGCGACACCACACAAGATTATAAGCACAATCAGGTAAGAGAATGACAGTACTAGTGCTGTGTGACCGAGTGAAGGCCGTGTTCTCGTTGTTGCAGGCATTGGCCTGGGTTGCAGTCCAGTCAACCGAGTCAGGTTTGTGTTGTCGAGACAAATTAAGAGGAACAGCAGCTTCGTGGGTCTTGGATCTGATTTTGCAGGAACTGAATGGGAGTTGAATCCCTCGAAGCCCGAGAGAAACGTACGGAGCAAAGATATATGCCGCAGAAGCAAGACCTGACAAGCAAACACCGCATCGTCACAAATGGTTTATGCTCATGGGACTGACTGCCAGCGAGCTTTGGAAGGATATGGAAGTCTGATACGATGGTGAAGGGTGATTGGATGGAGACCTCAGGTTGTGAGCTGTAAAGACATGTGAGCATCTCACGCAATAGCAGTGATTCTCACTTTTCCTGTCTTTTCCGCCTTTTTCACAGCCTTCCTGACTTTTCGAATCTCAGCTTCAATTTCTCTTAGACCTCGGCTCGCGTTGATGGCATCTATGACCGGATTTTGTTCGCCAGCAGGATCCCCAGCCTCGTTGGAGGTGCCATTGTTTGCAAGGATGGCAGAAAACGAGGCCTGTGCTTTTTTGAGGTCCGATGGCACCAAGATGCCAAACCACTTTAGCGGGTCAGGAGCGCGTGTCTTTTGCTCATGATTTGTCAAATTGTCGTCTGCTTGCTCGGTCGACATTTCTGGTTCTGGCGTGCTCGGTGGCGAAGGCTGTTGCGCTGGCTCCTTCTCGCTCGATTTGGCAGTTGGCTCCTCGTTGTCATTTTGCAAACCCGCTGCTACCATGGAGAGCCTAGCGTTTCGAATACCTGCCGTCTCCGAATCTTTGCTCTGATCGGATGAACCGGCCGATACCTGAACGAGGCGAGCAGCCTTCATTCGCTCGTCGTACCAGTCCTGACCGTAACGTCTTCCGAGTGGCGCGCTAGACTGCGCTTTGGCCAGAGAGAAAAATCCAGAAGACAGATGTTTCCTGAGCTCATCTTGAGCTTTCGCATAGTCGTCCAAAAGCGCTAGATAGGTTTCCCAGAGATTGTCCAGCTGGTCTTCCAGTTCCGCGAGGGTCTTGTCGGAGAGCTTCGAAGCGAGGCTCTCCGGCTCTGGGCTCTCCATTTCCTATGCCTAAATACAAGTTTTGTCTTCTTGTCGACTCGGATCTGATCAATTAGTCGGCATCATTAAATATTAATATGTGGTATCTCGTCATACACCCCATGGGCTAAAGCTAGTCCAAAAAGGGAAGGGGAAGTTGCGGAGCGCGGGGACACCGGCCGAGCATCATCAAGTCCTACAGCAATTGGACGAACGCAGCCATCATTGAGGAGCACAACCACTGCGCCCTTCCACGATGTTGTCCAGAACCGCAGCAGGAGGACGGTTACCGGCAATTCGAACTCTTCGACCACCAAGCGCAAATGCAATCCTTCCGCGACCGCGCGCATTCACGCAGAACAGCAAGCTCCTCGTGCTCACGAGGCACACAATCCGTCCGCAGCTTCCATATCTCTCACAGCCTCACATCGCGCGCCGATTGTCGCCTCTCGATCAGCAAGTGCTGCGTCTGCTCAGCACGGAAACCAAGCGCTATGTCAAAGAGCAGACAGTCCTTGCTGCGCGATGGACCTTGATCGGCTGGACGTTCCTAGTGCTCGCCGGCATCTCCTGGTTTGGCGTACAGATTGCGATTGACGAGCGCAACAACCCTACTCCTGCTGAATGGAGTTTCTGGACGAAGAACTACGTGCGAGGAGCGAGATTCGCAAAGGAAGACCGCAGCAGGATAGGCCTTGTGGACTGGGCGATGGTCGGGTCGGACTACATGAAAGCGCTTTTGCGACTAGAGGGACCAATCGATGGACAAGGTGTGATGGAGCAAGCAGATGGGGAAGGTATCGTGATACCCGATGTCGGTAAGGCAGGCCTGGATATCTCTAACAAGAGCTGGGAATGGCGAGCTGGGTACTTCGAAGTGTTGATGGGCTGTGCGGAGACTGCTGAGCACTTGAACGATATGGTCTTGGATACTACGCGGCGTCTCGTTTTCCCAAAAGAGATTGTCATTGGACCTTCGAACCCGGATCCCAGGCCCCCTGCGGCTTACATGGGGACCCCGCCTCTGGAAGAGAACACTACTAGGGCCTTCGACACACCTGAGAGCTTCTACATGCGCGTGCTGACCGGCAAAGGCTTCACTACGAAACAGCGCCTTGAAGCTGCATGGAAGTACGCTGCCTGGCTGGAGCAGACAGGTCTCAACGACAGCGCCGAAGAAATGTACAAATGGGGCGTCGACATTGCAAAAGCCGCTCTGCAGACTCCGGATGCTGTGCTTGACCCGAACACTTTGGTCCTCAAGGACCGACAGGCCAACAACGCAGCAGCGACCGCAGGCGCTGAAGCAGCAACCCCGAACATCCTGGAGGCCGTTACCAAGCTAGCCACACACCGCGCCCGCGATGGCGATGTAGCCTTTGCCCTGCCCATCTTCCTCTCCGTCCTCCGCGCTCGACGCTCCGCACCTGTCTCGCCCAACCCTGCCCGACGCATCGCACCATCCAAGCGTTCCGAAGGCGGCTCCGACCTCGATGCCGCCGTCTCCATGATTTCCAGCCTTTTCCGTGCGCCCGTCTTTCCTCCTCAGCCCCCGTCCGGCGACAGGCCGTTCGTCCGCGAAACCCCTCTCCCGACCTGCGATGAGGGCGAGCTGATGCTGTACATCGGCGAGATTCTCTTTGCAAGCTCACCGAACTCCGTTGAGGGACTCAGCTGGACGAAGCAAGCGACGCAAATCGCCGAGGCGAACCTGGACGCCGGCAAGAGCCAGCAGCATTACCTCACGTCCGAAGAAAAGCAGCAGTGCAAGTCTTGCCTTCGTGCAGGTGCATCGAACTGGGAAGCCATGCTCCTCACGCTCGCTGAGACAAACGTCGATTTGCGCGCCAGGGAAGGCGGGCAGAGCGCAGGTTGGTTCGAGTGGCGCGGCTGGTTTGGCGGAAACGGCGGCGTGAAAGGACAGACGCTGGACGAGGCGCGTATGGGCGTGCTCGAGGCGGAGATGCAGGAGGTGGCGAAGTTGAAGGAGAGAGTAGCGAAGGAGTCGATTGGCGATGATATCTACAAGCACCGCGGCTCGGGTGGTGGTGGCGTCTGGATCGGCTGAGACAAAGCGGAGGCCATGTTGATGTTTGATCTGCCGGTCTGACCGGCTCTCAGCTCCAAACCCAGCAATCTCGCTGCGCGCTTTGAGGGGCTCGGCCAGCTTGACAGCCATTTCAAGCTTCCAAGGAGGAGCCCCCGCGGCGCCTTGCTGTGTACCTACCGTTAGCAGGCGCTCGACCGCCTCTGAGAATCTGTCAATCAAGGACAGTGAGAGAGACCTTTAATCCTCCGACCAACTCAGCTTGCCGGGTAAGAATTCCCGTTCAAGTTGAAACGGTGGCGACTCGGACATGCCAGGCGAGAGCAATCGAACGTTTCGAAGGAAGTCACTCGACTCATCATAGTCACCATCGCCATCAAGGGTGTGCACTCATGTAGCCATATGTAGGTTCACTGCTCATGCCGAACAGCGGAATTCACTTTGTTGAACTCAAATCCATCATTAACCTCCAAATTTCCGACCCCAAACACCTTCGTGAATCTCCTTTAGCATACCCCTCTCATTGGTGAGTGGGCAGGTTCCACTTGGAGGCAGCTACCTTATTGACCATCTGAAGCCTCATAGTCGGCGAGATTGCTGGCTTCGAAGTCACGGCCATGGTCAGCCTCAGCTTTGTAGACCTTTAGCTCAGGGTCCTGGAGGTCCGACTTGAGCTCAGCACGAGGAGCTGCTGCGTCTGGGTTGTCAATGAGCAGTGTGCTTCGCTTCTGACGAGCGCTACCACCATTGCCGGATCCAGCGCAAGAGATTCCGGGCACACCACAGAGCGTGGGTCTCCAGCCTTTGTCATCGCGGGTCGCTTTGCGGGAACTCAAGTCGCGCTCCGTCACTTTAAGGGAGTCATCTTGCGCGGGACCCTCGGCTTTGACGTCTTCCGCATACTTGGCTAGCCCATTAGAAGCGGCACCACCGGCACATGGAATACCGGGAGCAGTGCATAGCGTTGGAGTCCAGGTGAATGCCGGGCGAGTTGTCGCCGCGCGTCTCACCAGCGTTGGGTCAGGCTTGATCACAGAGGTGGCTCGCATGTCTTCAGAGTCCTTCGACGGGAGGCCACGTTTGTTCTTAGCACCACCACTACTGCTGCCGGCGCAGGACTCTCCTGGCAAACCGCAGGAGTTTAGCGCCCAATGAGGTCCATCACTGGGTTCGCCGCCTTTGCGATGAGGGTCGTCTTTGGATGCCGGTGATGACCTCTGTATCACGGCAAAGGACGCAAGTTCCGCGCGGCCCACGCGACGAGCAAATCGGCTGTTGGCGATCGTCGTGCGCCTCTGCTGATGGGCGTCTCGGTATGTGGCATAGCCTTGGTGAAAGTCGTCACTCCTCATCACCTCCTGAACGTCGACGCCGTGCTGAAGACTGGCTTGACGTGAGTTGGTGCCGGTAGAAGCAATGTGGGTAATCGACTCCAGCTGAGCGATGCCAGTACCAAATGAAGCGCAAGGCTTTGGGTCCACTACCGCGTCCCAGGTACCGTCGGTACACGTATTATGGCAGAGGGAAACGAGTTGCTGTCAATACGTCAGACTTCGGGGTCGTTGAAGGGCGCGATAACACCTACCTCCGGCACCCCACCCTCCTCGCAAAGGCAGTCGATACTGCGAACAGAATTGTGGCATCCAGACAGCCTTCGAGCATATCTCATATAGCAGCTCTGGGCACATACTATCGCCAAGGGTCAGACTCAGTGCATGTAATCACGGAGATTCTTCACTTACAACCAAGAGCGCTGGCCTGTGGCGCGATCGAGAGCAAGGCTGCCACCACTACATGCAGCAGAATTATGCCGCGCGCGAACGAAGCCATGAGGACGGGATGCTGGCTAAGGTGTCTGCTCCTCGTATAGCTTGCTTGGTATGGTCGCCAGTAGCGTTGTGGCGTGTTAGCAAGCCTGTCGCAAAGGCTATGGCAGGGGAAAGAGTGTTGCCGTCCGCGAAAGACTGCGGTGAGGGTCGGTGGTGATAAGGAAACCTGCTCATCAGTTATCGTGGGTGAGTTGTACACTGGTGTGGCAGGTGCCCCTCCATCTTACCACACGTGGAAGGCGCGAGCGTGTGCATGACTTGGATGACTTCACTTGCGCTACGGCAATCATTAGAAAGATCCACACCAGATACGTGGCTTCACTGGAGTGCTGGGCTCAATGTCAATGATCCACAACGCACAACGAGGTTCATTGGCAGTTTGGTCTCTGCGGTCTATGAAGCTACGTCAATAGAGTGTGTTTGCTCACTCAGATTATAAGGGTTGTAGTTACTCAACATGTATTGGTACAGAACCTTCATTAGGCGGGGTATCAACAAGTCGCACAATTTTAGCATCGCGATTCCATCAGAAAAAGAGCAGTTCGATCTTGCCTTCGCCGTGGCCAAATCTCTCCTTCAGATCAGACCTGGTCAGCAGATCGACCAGAGGGATTTGAGTTTCCTTCATGTCCAAAATTCCACGCTTTTTCATATCGATGTGTGAAGCATCAATGACAATACGCTCAATACAGTCCGCCTTAAGCGCACCATCATTGAGCAGATCAATGATTCTCTGCGGTGTACCGACACCGACGCCCATTCTCATCTTCTTGACAGTCTCAATCGCTTCCTTCAACTTGATGTGCTTTGCGAACAGCTTCGCGACCATGCTCTCCTTCGTCTGGAATTTACGCAGTGCTCTTGTCAAGTCGGCTGCACGTAACCCTCCAGCCGCAACCACCAACGTATGTGGTGAACCCTTGGCTTCTGGAGCATTCACGAGTTTGCTGCCCTTCTTGCTCCTCCTCGGTCCGGCAAACTGCTCGAGAAATCCCGGAAGTTGATCTGTCGTTCTCGTCTCGGTATTGCTTGTGGTGTCTAAGATTGCACTGGCTGCATCCGATGTCAGCATACTTTTCTTATTGCCCCGAATACACTCAAATCTTACAGGGTACGTGCAGATCCTCCGCCTCTACCAAGCTAACATCAGGTCTGAACCTCTTTGTGCGCTGCGCAATGTGATCCGCCATAAGACTGCTATCCATATGCGCGATCGCATGGTTTACACCCTTCTCCTCGTCCAGAGCATCGTCTTGCACATCCTTGGGCTTCTTCGCCTTCTTTCGCTTCGCTGCTCGCTTTGATTCGGCCGGCGCATCGTTCTCTCGCTTTCTCTTGCCGGCATTGGTAGGCGCAGGGGCATCGGAGTCGGAGATATCTTCGATCAGAGGCACACCGGCCTGCTCAGACTCGCTGTCGGACATTTTGCGAAATGTTGTATGGCGGGATTTGCGACTGAAAGATTTAATTGGTGATCTTCAAAGAAGTTCCCCGGGTGCCTGATGCGGCCTAGCGCCACCATCTGACCCGCAGCCTTCGGCGAATGGTGCTCCGTCTCGGCGTTTGTTGCACCCTATTGACGATCGATGCCTTTTCTTTGGTCTGTTGTCGATAAAGTAAAATCACCATATCGGCACAAAAGACATATCAGGCAATCACATACGGTGGCAGGATTATGGCAGATGATCTCCGAGACTCCCAAAGCGTATGTCAAGAACAAGCTGTCCAGCCGCATTCGCCATCGGAACGCGGTTCGATCCAACTTTTGGCGATCCTTATGCCTTCGTAATCTGAGGTACTCCTCTCCCACGCAGGGCGGAAGTGCGAGAGTTCTGCCTCGGATGACTTGTCAGCCCTTCAAGAATGTCTCGCGATCTGAACTTGGGCACGCATACGACCTGCACTTCGCGTTGATAAATCCCCAAGCAATCCTCTGAGCCTCGATACTACTGGGCACCAAGACGTGTGACCCAATTCCCCTCTCAGATTAGATCAAAGAGACCTTCAAGACTCCCTGCTCCTGTCATTAATGTGATTAGACACTTTGGTTCGTTCGCCATTCTTGACCTACATGACGCGCAAGACAGAAAGAACGACCAAGTCGCTTATCATCGTACGCTGAGTCCATCTGACGACAGCCAGACACGTTTGTCTGAGAATGGCTTACCTGCTCCAACTCCTCGAACATCTTTGTCGAGGTTGGCCTGCCTGCTCGTTTCGCCGGTCTGACATATTGCTTTCCCGCCACTGCTGCTCTGACACCCTTGCTGCTGACGCCAACGATTATTGCGGCATACAAGCTTCGCGGATGGCGACACGAAGACTCTGTCAATGGTAAGATTAAAACGTAAACTTATCTGGGGATGAGAATTTTTGGTCCCCTCACCGCTGGTGCAATCCAGTTGTTGCTGTGCCAGATCTTATTCAAGCTCCTTTCTGGGCCTCAGAGTCAGAACTACATGACGGAGCTAAAGCGCGTACCACTGAACGTGGAATCTCATCCTCCTCTCAGTCAGCGCTTGGGACGGCAATGTGGGGTGGATTCATCATACGGATGTCGGCAACATCTTATCCGCTTTGACTTCGATCGTTGCGCTGCAAAGTCGAGCGGCGTGGGATTTCTGGCGTCAGCTGGAGCAGCTGGAGCTGAGACCGTGCAAATAGGCTTCCGGTGAGGACATAATTTGAGTCGCCTTGTACAATATATACGATCAAACAAACCTACCTCAGTTGACCTTTTCTAGTCAAGATCTGAACCCGGTCATCACTGCGTTCTTCGTTGGTACCTCGTCGTGAGTTGAAAGGTTGACGTCGATCATGGAATACTTCGACTCCGATGAACTCTCGGACCGCGTAAACCATCTTCTCCTCTCACATCATGTCCCGGGTATTTGACTAGCTGTCATTGATGACGGCAAAACATCAGCAAGAAGCTTTGGACACGCATCGATCGATATGGATGCGCCGTGCACGCCCGCAACTCTTTTCGACATCGCATCTTCATCAAAGTCGTTGACTGCAGCTGCAGTTGCCATCTTGGTTGCGGACGAAGGACACCCACACATTCAATGGGATACTCCCGTTGCGAAGCTCTTGCCTAATGACTTTGTACTCTCGGATGCGAGATATACCGACGAGATCACTGTGGAGGATCTACTGAGCCACCGGAGTGGCTTGCCCAAGTACGTCGCCGTTTTTGTCGAGACAATTGCCATCTTTAGATACTGACAGTATATCGTCATGACGACTCATACATGAGCCCAACAGCCACACGACCTAGCACGCCAAAGTCTGTTACAAGGAATCTTCGAAACCTCGCAATGGCGGCACCGCCTCGAACAAGATACATCTACTGCAACATGATGTACACCGTCGCCTCGTACCTCGTTGAGTCCGTAACCGGCTTGAGTTTCTCAGACTTCCTCAGCCAAAAGATCTTCCAGCCTCTACGGATGAATTCAACGAGCTTGCAGCCATCTCAGGCTATCGAGAAGGGCTGCAGCAATCGCATGGCTACAGGGCACGTCTGGGATGCCAAAGCGCAGAGATATCGGAACTTTCCAGCTTGGGACAGCCCAGAGTGCCAGGGAGCCGGCTCGATTGTCACGACCGCTGAAGACTACATTCTCTGGGTGAAAGCACTACTGAACCGCGAAGGGCCTATCAATTCGGCGATTTACGAGGGCCTTGTCAAAATGCGAATGGTCATCGAGCCGGATCCACATGCTTCTTCTGTAGCTCCGATGTGATCTCCTACCGTCTGCGCCAGCGGCCTAGAAGTATATTGGTATCGCGGCAACATGGTTGTCGCTCACGATGGCTCGATTGCAGGATTTGGCTCAACGCACTTCTTCCTACCGGAGCGAAAGTTCGGTGGTGTCGTACTGGGTAATGCAAGCAGCGCTTGGGATCTTGCTGCAGTGTTATCGAGAGAGCTAATCGATGAGGCCCTTCGAGTGCCTCGATCTGAGCGGCCGCAATATTCTGACCATCAGGCCAGCCTTGCCGAGGGACCACATGACGGAGAGGGCGACATCAACCAGGTTCTTGAGAAGTTGGGCCTGGGTCAAGGAAAGTCAGAGGAGCACAGCCTACCGCTTGGCGCGTACGTAGGTACCTATACCAACCGTGGATATCGGGAGATGGTGGTGACAGTCAAGGATGATGAGCTTTTCATCGACGCGACGGACCGCACATCAGGTGGTTTCGTTGTGCGTTTCGAGCATGTTGGTCAGCAGACAAAATTCATAGCACGACTTACTCTGGTGTTAGAGGGCAATGATGATTGCATAGCGGCAGAGTTCAAGCTGCAAGGCGGACAGGCTGTGAGCCTTGGTTTGCATTTGGAGGCGGAATTAGATGAGCTCATCTGGTTTGATAGAGTCAACTAGGACTTACCCAGGTCATAATTACCAGCAGTCGTTTGTCAGTGGAGCTGAAATCTTGTATGTATTGCTACCGTGAGACGTCTACACTCGGAGTCGATAAGACCTCGGACTGATGAGATGCAAGCAATCTAGTGATGTGGCCCAAACCAAGATAGCAGCTTCAATGAACGCCGAAGTTTACACAGGGAAGGACAAGGATTCTTTATCCGAGGTTGGGTATCTTGCAATGTGTCATGCCTATACCTGGGCAGAGTTGCGCTATCTGTACGATAGGCAAAGCTGCGATGTCGGCTTGGTGGGTTCAGACGCCGGCCGAGGATCCACATGCAACATGGTACATTGGCATTAATACCATGATACACCACAACCCTGACTGCTACTTGAATCAACTTGAAGACCGACCAGATTGACGAGACTGATCATCAACCATATCCCTGCAAAATGTCCGAGACCGAGCCGACTTACGTGAAGAAGCTACGAAGCATTCCGAAGCAGACCTTCTTGTTTGGTCCATCGCCCATACAGTTTCTCCCGAGGCTATCCAAAGAGGTGTCACCAACTGGCGACGTCAATGTTTGGGCAAAGCGCGATGATTGCAATAGGTACCGTGGCCGTCTGACTCATCCAACAACAAGCTCACTAACAATGCCTCAGCGGTCTCGCATACGGTGGTAACAAGGTCCGCAAGCTAGAGTTCTTGGTAGCAGATGCGATTTCCAAGGGCTGTGACACTCTTGTCTCCGTCGGCGGAGTGCAGAGCAACCATACTCGCGCCGTGACAGCCGTAGCTACAGCGTCTGGGCTCAAAGCCGTCACTGTGCAAGAGAAATGGGTTCCCATCGACCCTCCCCTCTACGACAAGACCGGCAACATCCTCTTGTCTCGGCTCATGGGTGGCGACGTCCGACTCAACAATGAGCCGTTCCACATTGGCCACAAGACTGCGACGAAGCAGGCTATGGGCGATGTGGCTCAGAAGGGCGGTAAGCCGTACTATGTGCCTGCAGGTGCTTCAGATCACGAGCTCGGGGGCCTTGGATTCACGAATTTCGTTGTAGAGCTCGCGGCGCAAGAGAAGCAACTCGGTGTCTTTTTTGACACTCTGATCGTTTGCAGCGTCACGGGCTCGTCGCACGCTGGTCTCATTGTCGGTGCAGTGGCGGAAGGCAAAGGGCGTAAAGTGATTGGCATCGACGCCTCAGCAAAACCTGCAGAGACAAAAGACCAGGTCACACGCATCGCTCGTGCAACTGCTGCGCTTCTTGACCCCGAATTGAAGATCCCCGACGAAGCGGTCGTCCTCGACGAACGCTTCCACGAGGGAATCTACGGCATCCCGGGTCCGACAACCGCTGAGGCCATGAAGCTCGCAGCGCGGACAGATGCACTCATCACTGATCCGGTGTACGAGGGCAAGAGTATGGCAGGAATGGTTCAGCTGATTAAGGAGGGCAGCATCGCTGCAGGTAGCAATGTGCTGTACGTCCATCTCGGCGGACAGCCTGCGCTCAATGCTTACTCCAGTTACTTCGAGGAGTAGCAATATTCGTATGAGATCCTTGGTCTTCAAAATCCGAAAATGCTGCACTCAGAAATAGTCTGAATGTGGAGCATTGTGCGATTCCCTAGTGGCATAGCATTGTTGTGAGGTTTAAACGCTCACCGGACTGGACTTGAACGTGATGTCGTGCTTCGCGGTCGGTCAAATTGCCCCGAAGTGTCATGCAACTGCGAAATGATTCCCAGCCGGTATTCAAGTTCACACATACTGTAGGATGGGCGTTGTTTCAGCGGTGCAACGTTGAGCCAGTCGCTTGCGTGCTCCATCACGCCATCTCGCGCAATAACAGAGCCACCATGTCGCGAGCGGTGAAGGTAAACAGTTCCAGCAATGCAACTCTTCAATGTCGTACAAGGACATTCCTCTTTGATAAGGTACTTACTTATCGCTTGTGGTCAACGCAGGTACTCAAAAAAACACTATAGTACAAACCGAGCCGCACTGTTTCACGATGGCGACCGGCCTGAATGTCGCGACGCGGAATACGGACTGGACAATGATGAAGGATGAAGTCTTTCCTGTCGCGACTGCTGGCCTACCAAGTCCTGCCAAACATAAAAAGCTTTCCCGAACGAAGGATTTCACGGCCGAAGAGATAGCTTCATTCGCGGCACCGCTTCCAAACCGCCACCTCCTGCAAGCATCGCCATACAGCGATCTCACACATCATCTCGACCTCGCCACTCTCGACAAACCTCTTCAGCTCTTTGCGAAGGCCCTCACAAACATGCGGTGTATCACTCAAGACTATGCCACTGCTCCGTATCCGCAGGCGTTCAACTGGGATTCGATCGTCGATGTTTTCTCTCGTTCGATGCTAGCGGAGCAGCCAGATGCCGCGCCAGACGATCTTGATCTTTATGTCATTGTGTTCCGCTCTAGAGTCAACAAATCCGCCGACATAGAGCTGCTCGGTCAGCTCGACAAAGCGGCGCACCTTGAAGCTGTGGACGGTGGTGGGTTACTGAAATATTGGTTTGGCACGCCCAATGACTTGGGCAGGAATCTTGCAACTTGTGAGTCCTACTGAGAATCTCTTTGTGTATTTAAATTGATTTTGATGAGTCTCAGGCCTCTGGAGAGATCGCTCAGATGCACGTCGTGGCGGTGCTGGACCAGGTCATGCTCTTGCGATGCGAGCGGCGAGTCGCATGTACGACGAATGGTTTGTCGAACGTCTGCGCCTGACTGTGAGTCCGAGCAACGGCTCCTGGAGTTTCACTACGTGGGTGGACGATTGAGCCACCGAACGATGCTGGAATGCTCGAAGAGGAGCGATCGAATTTGTGAATCGATGGGGGAATTGTGGGCGCGTGGATGACTGAGCACTTCTCCCGGAGATTCCTCATGATCAGCAGAGAGGGACTACTAAGGCATTCACCGCATTGGTGTCTACCAGCTCTTGAAAGCTAGACTGAGAGCGGCGCTGCCAACGACAAGACAGCGAAGCCAACAGAGCTAAGATCCAGACCGTAGTAGACCAGCATGGTGCGGGAGATCGGATCAGCTTGAGAACGTTGCTGGAATTCATGGAGAAGCGGCATGAGAGAGCGCCGTCCAATTGATCATTCCGCCAGATAGCGTAGCAGCGACTGCTTTATTCGAATCCAAGTGCATCAGCCACTTTCAGATTCAGCAAGGTGATCGTACCGTGACACCGCCATAAGGCCGACCAACATCGCCCGTTCTCGTAATATAGCGCGTAGACGATGTTTCAGTCTCGAAGCTTGCTCTCCTCCAGCGTCTCACCCACCTCCCAGCTCAAGGGTCTCGCCAAGCGTCGCCTGTCTCCACGATCCCCTCTCCACACCCTCTCACGACGTCGACTCCCCCACCACGCGACCCGTTCGCTTCCCGTGGCGCAGCGATACACGTACTGTTGCCCAACTGACGCGGTCATCCACTCGCTCTGCCGCTTCTCGACCAGCATTCGATCCCTTCCGAGCAAGACAATCCCCCGACATCCCATTTCGCCAGCCACCGCAGCACGAAAGACTTACTACTCGCCATGGGCCTCACGTCTCTCCTCCCGCTCGTCGTGCTCTTCGCCGTCGTCGGCGCTGCCGCCTACTTCGGCTACCAGATCTACCTGTGGAGCAACGAGCTGGCGGACCGCGGGCAGAAGCACATGGAGAAGAAGCACATGAGCTTCACGAAAGAGGGCGGGCTGAAAGTCGGGGTCAAGGAGATGAATGCGGAGGAGTACGCGGATCGCACGCAGAGGTGAGTCTTGGGATTCTTTTGAGTCAGGGGAATGAGGGCATCAATGGGGCCCTTGTCACGATGCGCACGGCTCAAGATGTGGACACAATGCTGATCTTGTTGATGTGCAGAGTACTCGTGAATACCTGGAACGAGGCCAACCCTGGTCTTTCGCCTCGCCCGAGCTCGACGCGCACGACGTCGGGCTCTCGCTCGAGACAGTAGACCTGGTCTAGTACACGAGTTCTCTAGCAGGTTGATTGAACGGCTTTCATATTCCACCTGGACTGGCTTCTGGCAAAATGACTGATAGAAGCGAATGGCGCTCGAATCTCTTTTTCCTCTAGCGATGGCCTCCGAGTATGATAGCGCAGGGCATTGCCCTAGCGAGCGTGCAGCGGATTTACAGAGCACTCCTCGGGAGGTCGGAACGGCGTTCACTGGAATTCAATAACATTCCGCTCTAGCGCTGAATATGGGATGATTGTGCATGCGAACGGTTAGACTACCAGGAGAGTAACCACGGGCACAGTCTTGCTGTGAAGAGCATGTGTAATGAGTGTTTGCCGCTCATGGGAAATTACGGATGGCATTCAGATACCAGACAATGCAATGGTTCCAGACCTGTCACACGTTTCGCTCGTTCAGTGCGGTGATTCCCCATGGGATATATGATGGATGTGGACTTGCAAGTCAGGGCAAAGATGAAACTGATGTGAGAATGTGTTTGCGTTGATACCCGAGATCAGCAGCAACTACTACATAAGCAAAATCAATCCTCATCTCGATCATAAACCCCAAGCTAAAAAGCAAAAGTAATCAGCCAGCCTACTTCACTGGGCACATCGGCTTCACACGCCATTTAAACGCCTTCGCTAAAACCCAGCAATGATCAAAATCAAACATGCATCCTCGTTCCACTTCTAATACGCCTTGAAAGTCGTCTTGTCCAGGTTCCTAAGCGCCTGCACATCGCGGCTCGCCTCGAAGCCCAGCTTGTGCATAGGGATGTCGGACGCCATGCGGCTGCCGTTCGGGCTGCGGCTGCTCGAGCGGACAGGAGGCTGGCCGTTTTCGCCCGCGTTGAGCATAGCGTGAATGCTGGGGATGGTCTGGCCAGAGCTGGCGGCGGGGGCTGCAGTTCCTGAGGCGGAAGGCGGCCCGGAAGACTGCGATTGCGCGCCAGCTTGGGTTTGGGCTTCCGGAGTGGACTGCGCGGGCGACTTGAGTTGGCTCTGGTGGGAGTCCTGGCGTTCGTCCTTCTTCGGCTCTGGAATGGCGACTGGCGGAGGGATGGGACGTGAATCGCCTTTGGGAAGAGCGGGCGCTGGAGGTGCTGAAGCAGGAGCAGTTGATGGTGTGTAGGCGGCAGCCGAGCTGACAGGAGGAGGCGGGTAAGATCCATAACCAGCGTAAGGAGGATATGATGGCGGGTAGCCAGGTGCGGGCATGCCTGCCGGTGGCGGGCCGTGTCCATAGTGAGGAGGCGGAGGCAGACCGTGACCAGCAATGTGAGGAGGAGGCCGGTCGTAAGCAGTCGGTCCGTACGCAGGGTGAGGCGGGTACCCCATGTGGGGCGGGTAGCCTGGATGTCCGGGGTGCTGGTAGTAAGGGCCATAGTGAGGGTGAGGTGGCGGCGTGTGCATCGGACTAGGAGGCGCCCAGGCAGCAGGGTGCGGCGGATAGCCATAGCCAGGGCGTGCGTACATAGGAGGCTGGTGTGCTGCGTGGGTGTACCCAGGTGAGCCCATGGGTCCGCGAGTGACGGCAGGAATAGTGCTCTGTTCGTGGACTGTGGATTCAGGGTACATGCCCTTCTCGGGACGGATGTGGCGGAGCTGTGGGTCGTTTGTCGGCTGCATCAAGTGCTGTGCTTGTTGCGAAGAGCGAGAGTAGTAGCTGATCAGGTGCAGATGCTGGTTGTTGTTCGTAGTGATGGAGAAAGACTGCTTCATCAAGCCGTCAGGCTTGTAGCGGTAACCGTCAGGCCCGCCGTCAGAGTCTTGCTCATTGCTGGCTTGAGTGGCTTCTCGGCTGGCGTTCTTGTCGAAGCTGCTGCCTCCCCGTTTGCCCTCCATCTCACGGTAGGTGAGAAAGCTGCCAGAAACACGGCTGGCACTCCAGGATTTGCCATCCGTCCATCTGCGCATACCAGCTTCGCGCTCATCCCAGACGAAAACAGACCCAGACTTGATTGATTGCCTTTCCTTCTCGGAAAGACGCCTTTGCACACGCGGAAGAAGGCCGATGCGGCATGCTTCAAAGAGAATGATGGCGTCCGCAGGAGTGCGGACGTGGCCGTTATATGTCTCCATTGCTACCGAGCAGTCTAAAGATCTGCCTGGGCAATCGAGAAAGAAAGCACTTTGTGATCAGCAGCTGGACAGGCGTTAGTAAGCTCGCATCGTGAACGCGGCAGGCAGCAGGAGTCGCACCTCGAGTACTCTGGGATCCCGGGGAGAGATAGGCGCCACGTGGGTGCTGTATATGTGTCGGTAGTATCGCGAGGCCCACCGGATGAACAGTCGTCTCGCCGCTTATGCTGTGGAGCAAGTCACAGATGGCACACGATCTTGGTGAAAGTGGGAAAAGACGAGCGGCAACAGCGTAGGGCGGAGGGAAGCAAAATCAGGTCGTTGATGACCGCACAAGAGCGAGCCGAGGAATGCGATTCACGCCCCATGCGCGCTAAAAACTAACTCTAAATCGATGCCCTCTAAATTTGCTTGGCGGCCAGGCGCGCTCGGCGGGCAAACTCTCCGCCAGCCAACGGGCGCCGCTGTCTGCCCTCCACGGCTGCTGCTGGGCTGGCCATACAGATTGTTGGCACCGACACGCGAGCCCTCGCAAGCGCATCACACACCCACATAGACATGCCGGCAGCTCCGTCTTCGTCGCACCACGCACCTTGGCAGCCAGTACGTCTGGCCGTGACTGCTCGCAAGCGCACACCCTCCACGCCCTGTGCCAACCAAGGTACCAGTACACATCTCTACACCTGTCCCCAGGGCCAAGCCGTGTGAGACCCAGGCTTCGCTTCCCCAGGCGAAACGGACCGGGGTCTCGACAAGCCCGCCCAAGACCCTCACCAAGCCACTATCGTTGGCGTGAGGTTCCAAGCTTCTTGTGCAAGCTTGGCCCGTCCAAGCTTGCCGCGGAGGATCGTGTAGCTCAAGGAACACGTCGTGCCGTCCATCACCATCTCTCGGCACGCATGCCGATAGCCCGCAGCACTGATGGTAAAATTCTCCCGCTACGGTCGAGCGTTTTTGCATGGCCGTCCCGCGCTCACGCTCGTCCGCCGCCTGAGACACACCTTCCCAGTTCGCTACTGTATGATATGCGGGCCGCGCCTCGGCCAAGCTGATAGTCGTGCTTGGCCCGTCAAGCTTATCCCGAACCTGGCCGGCCGAGCAAGCCACGGCTCATGGCGATCCTTTTTTGCTTTGGCGGGAGTCTTGGGCGCCGCGTACAGCGAGAGACACAGCCTCGCCATCAGCTGATAGGTGCGCCACGCCCTCTGCTCGCGTTCTCTTAGCATGGCTTGTCGACTCGTCCGGGGTTACTCGTGGCAGTTTCCGTGGCCAACGCTCGCGTGAGTGTGACTTGGCGCTCAGCCCACCAAGCAGCACCTGTCAGAACAATCTCTCCGCCTTTCCGGGGTTTATGCTTATGTGCTGATCCGCAGCTGATGCTGCACGGCTCAAGACAGCCTTTCATTCTGGCCATTTGGTCCGCAACCGTAAAGCAGCGAGTCGAGGGGCTGTCCTTACGAGAAGGTCAACTAGTGAACAGGTGTCACCATCTATCGCCAACCAGTTTGTCGTCCAAGAAATCACCTCGGAACCTGCGGATCCAGACGAGTCGAAAAGACGCCCAGAAGGGGTCGTTCCGCGCATCGGTGGCCCCACTCCCACGCGAAAATGAAGTAAAGCCAAGCCACAAGCGCGACGCCGACTCGCTTTGGGCGGGGTCGCGCCAAACCAAGTCCCGGTTAAGCTTATCGGCCGCCCACCAGACGTGTTGCTTGCTTCGACCGCTCCCCACAAGATGCTTGTTGCCAAGTGGACGCGGCGCTCCGTCCAAGCAATGCGTGCTTGGTGCTTGGGCCTAGAGACTTCGCCTCGTGTTGGCTTCTCTCCATCCAAGCCACGGCGTGCGTTGTTCGGTCCGTTATCTTGCTTGTTGTGCGACTTCGGCGGCGAGCGTATTGGCTTGGCTTGCTTGGACCGCGTGCCATCTCTCCCAGCGAATCATCCATGCTCCTTGTTCTTGCTTGTCATGAAAAGAGGCTGACTGGCGTCAATATTTGCTGACTGGCCTACAGGACAGCCGAACACGTACCACAGATGGCGCGTCAAATTTTCCCACAGCACAAAGACTTCGAATTGGCCGCTACAGCGCTGATTGGGTTGTGGTCTGAGGCTCGTGGTGCCCTATATGATTTCCGTTTTAATAGCGAGCGGAGGCACGACCTCCGCCAAGGCAGCCACCACACGTGTTGCAGGATCAGCCCAGTGATCAAGCATGGCTCCACGGAAAGGCCCTCTCAATCGCTCCGTGGCTGACTTCTCAAGTCGTCGACGAAGAAGCCTCAGCGACCCTCGCGCTACTATAGGTAGGTTGACTAGAGGCACATTTTCTCGGCGCGAGGGTCACTTGTAGGCAAGCCCGACACGCAAGCGCCAGGGCTCGGCTTTGCCCCAGCGAAGCACAATCGACCTCCCGCTTTCTTGGTAAACGTGCTCACAAGCTTGCGAGGACGGAAAGTCCCAATCTATGTTTCTCGCCATCGCGAGACCGGCCGTTTGTATCCCCTTGTCAAAACGTCATTCGGGACTTTCAGCGGTCGAGGCTCGCGAACGATATTCATGTCGGGCCTATACGCAAGCCTTCGGCATACTTCAAAATCAGCAAGTCTCAGCGGCACATCATACGAAACGGCATAAGAAGAGCGTGCCGCGGGCTGTCATTTTCGCGATCCCATGCCGTGACCGATGTCATCTTGGCTGGCAGGAAACGAAGGCCTCCATCCGCTTGGCTGACATCTTTGCGCGCATTTCATGTGATCGCATAAGGCTGAGAGGCTCCCTGGTGACAAGACGGATCGTCTGATCCGGGGTACATGGCAATTTCTTGGTGTTGTGTTCTCTTGCCTGGCTTCGACATGACGGCGTTGCCATTATTACCGTGTTACCCGTGGTGTGCTCGTTCGAGGCAGCTCGTGTCTCTCCACGTGTCTCTCCACCTCCCTCTCCACGTGAAGCTCCATCGGTAGCATCTCGTCAAGGTCAGCCAACTAGGTCGCCACTCGTTCCGTGGATCCAGAATTCACGTAGGCTCTGCGTAACTAGATGGTGTGCCCGCTTTGACAGGTCCCTACGACGGCACTGGACGTTGTGCTTTCTTGACAGGACACGGCAACGACGATCAATGATAAGTTCGTCTACCATTTTGCTCGCTTATAGCAGTTCATGTCTCTGGGCGCACTCTCTCGCAATTGGAATTGCATCACTGCCATACAACTCAACTTGCCGCTCGTTCTGCGGATCCAGCTCCGTGAGCACTGTGTGAACTCCGTCCACCTCATTCGTACCCACCTGGACGTGGAGAGTAGACCAGTCTCCATCATTGCCGTCCCAGAACAAACTCGGCGGAACATCGACGGGAGTTGGAGCAGTCATGATTCAGACTCAACGTTTTGCATTTGTTAAAAATGCCTTTGAAGCTATTCGTGCGAGCTGTCTATTTGAGATTTGTTGAAGTACGAGCACGAGATCGAATTCCAAGATCCCATCCCAGCCCAATGTACCCGATGTATTTCGTGGCACATTGATGTCTCGGCTTCAAGGCGCCCGAGCAGATCGTGTCGCACAGTCGAGTCCCAACCTTGTCTATGCTCAGCTGCTTTCTCTCGAGTTCACTGCTCGAATCCTCGGGCAGAGTTAGGAGTCTATTGCAAGCACAATTGCGGTACCATCCTCGATTGATCAAAGTTCGTTTGGCCATGCTGCTACGATCGAATGACCAACTCATGCAGCTGAATGTGAGAGCACGAGGGTCACGGCGGAGAGCTCAACCTGAACAGTACTGCTCATCTCCCAGATCACGGGCTCCGACGTTAGTGTGATTTTGCGCTCTGTTAATCCAATTCAGAGCGCCTAGCCTGGCGAGAGGACCTCAAGTCTTACTTGCAGCACCACGAGAATATCTGAATCCGCCCCCTTAGTTTGTGACTCTATGAAGCCTTACTCACACTGTTGACTCAGCTTCTGAGCGTTTTACTGAGACCGGTACGTCTATCTGAGGTAGGACAGCTTTCACAATGTCCAACCTTGCCCTCAGCTTGCCGTCGAACTCTGCAGTGACCCACGTGGGTACGACCACAGGGACTTTCCCGCAGTCTACAGACATTGATGGCTTCATGACGGCAAGCGCTACTAGTATTCTTTTAGGAATAGGAGTCACACCCTGTAATCTACAGTATCAGGAAGCTCCGGCAAAACTTCTTTGTTGAATGGCTCTTTGTAGATCAACACATCCATAGACTCTGACGGTCATCTCTCCTCAAGCCCTGCCGAGACCACAGGATGAACGGTCATAACGTCAGGCAATGCCTCAACAAGCGAATCCAAAGCGAGCAGTGAGGATACCTCGATAACTGCAACAACCCCAAGCACAAACTTTCGGACATCCTCCTCGTCGAGTGACACAACCACAGCAATGACGGCCGTAGCGTTAGGAAGCCGCGCAGGAAGTAAGATCAACGCGACAACTGAGGCGGTCTCTCCTATTACCAAAAGCGACAGCACGCACTTTCGGACATCCCCTTGGTCGAGTGATAAGGCCAAACCTATTGACCTTGGATCCCTTGTGTCTTCGCTCTGCTGGACTCAAGCCAGCTTTACAGCTTCTGAAGATTCTCCCGCGGGGCGTAACATGCAGTGAATTCATTTTGGCCAAGATGTTTGCTTCACTGATACTATTCGCGTTATGCAGGAATTTGCGTTATCTCAAAAGATCATGACTCTCTTTTCGTCGGGGTCTGACGGTGATTTTGGCGTCATGGTGGCTCGTTTCGATTGACACGCTCATTGTTAGTTCTAGCTCTTACGGTCGTGTAATGTTCATCGGCTCGATTCTCACAAGGTAATCATTGTTGATTATCCTCATTCGTATTTGTGCTACGTTGGATTGGACTGACCAAGGTTCTGACATCACTCTACACAAATAAATTTCCCGTTGAACTCTAGGTGCTCCGCGTTCCCTCAGCGGCCTCAGTCTTCTCCTTCAATGCGGCCGAATTAGAAAGGTAGCCTCCCTCTGGCAGCTTATCAAGAGCATCATTTTCCCTGTCAAGAGTCCTGAAGGTCCACCAGAAGCCAAGCCATCCGAGGAAGGTGAGGATCGCGATGGCGGCGAACAGCCACTCCAAAAGCGGATCGGTGGCCAAGGGCACGAAAGCCTGCGCAATCGCCGATGAGAAGGCGTGTGTGAACCAGAAGACACCAGTCACCAGCGAGCGCATGTTCTTCGGGGCTTTGGTGTAGGCGTACTCGAGACCAGTGATGGAGGCGAAGATCTCGGAGAATGCGATGAGAATGTATGCCGGCGTCTGAGCCCAGACGGTCAGGTTCGGGGGCGTCTCGCAGTTGCTGGCATATTTGCCGCAGGGCGACTTGGCGTAGATGAAGTGCTGTACTAGGGCCGCCACGATCATGGAGAGCATAGCACAAATGAAGCCGGCTTGGATCTTCTTCAACGGAGTAAAGTTGATGCCCATGCGCGCTAGCTGTGGGTAGAAGAACTTGTCGAAGATGGGGATGAATCTATCAGTCTATGTGTCAGTAGACTTGTTGGAATGCCATTGTAGAGATGGCTCATGGGGCAGGCTTACATGAGGAGGGCAAAAGGGTTCAGGTTGTGGACGACATCGTTGGGCACACCGTTGAGTTTCATAGTAGCCGCTTGCGAGACTAAGTTTGTAGTCATCTGCAGGCAAGGTCAGTCATGAGCTCAACGGGACGGTGGGCGAACAGTACCTGTCCGTAGGGAAGCCAGAAGATCGGCAGCCAGAGGAAGACCTGACACGCCTTGATACCGCGTCGCACCTCGTCTACCCAAGCATCGTCGAATGTCATCCAGCTGGGCTTGGTGGCGAGGTTGCTCGGTTTGGCCCCGTCCCAGAGATCTGGAGAAGCCAGGTTCTTGTATGTGCGGACAGGGTTCAGCGACCATCTTCCGCGCATCGCAAGTCCGTAGAGCTTCATGGACTTGACAAGCACATCGCCTTGCGGCGGTTTCTTGACGTAATGCTTGCTCAAGGAAACCATCAAGATCGGACAGAAAACGAACAGGATGGTGGGCAAGAGATACGACAGCCAGAATCCAACATACTTCTCAGCGTAGACCATAGAGATCTGACCTGCCAGAGCACCGATGTTGATGAGCAAGTAGTACCGCATGTAGACTCTCGAGATTGTGATGCCAGGGTCGACGATCACGCGCTCGCCATTTGCCTCGGTGCGGATGAATGCCTTCGGGTGGCTGTGCTCGTATTGCTCTGCAATTAGGGGAGAAATGCAGGCTTTGAAGAAACCAACTCCGCTACCGAACAGGATGAGGCCAATGATGAAGGAGGCGAGCGCGCCGTTCGGGTTGCTGATCACCGATGGGATGGCGGCAATGATGATCAAGATATGTCCAACTGTGGCCAGGATGATGGCGATGTAGATGGTTTTGAACTTTCCCCAGTACTCGTCTGCCACCCACCCACCTGTTGAGGCTTAGTGTTGCTCGTGTGCACAGCAACGGAGGGTCCATACGTACCGACCATGGGCATGACATAGGAGAAGAACTGGTTGAACTGAACAAGACCAGTGGATGCCTGCTGACCCATTCCTAGGGCGCCGGGTTGTCCATAAGTACCAGCAGCACCCGCAGCAGGAAAAGGTCCTTCATCAGGAAGTGGCTGCTGGATGAAGTTGACAAAGACGGCAGTGGTCCCATAGTATGCGAATCTCTCGCACATCTCTACTATGCCAATAACATAAATCATCTGATCACGTGGAAGGCATGGGGTCAGCATAGCGTTTGGTCCATCGATCAGGTTCCCCACCTACCCAGTCGACCTTGCCATAGACACGTCGCAGATGGGTCCACTCCTCTGCAGTGGGGTATTGCTCGCCATTTGGACCGACCACATCATCGGAGGACGAAATGATGGGCTCTTGTTTCTCAATCACAGACGGATCTTTCATACCCTTCGCCACAGCTGGGTAGTCCGCAGCTGCGGCGTCGACAATATCGAGAGCTGCCCCAGAAGACATCGTGTAACCTTGAAGATTTGCTTGCAAGACAGCCAACGTGGCGGACCGGCCTATAAATCCATGGCATGCGCTGTAGGTTGATCAGGTGCCTCATACAGCAAACACCGCGGCTAGAACAGGTCCTGTGTTACACGACAATCTCGGTACCAGTGCACAGAGACAGCTCCATTGGCGCCGAGTGATACCAACGACCTTGCCTCGCATTGGGTTGCATTGCCAAGTGAGAAAGATGCGCCAAGAGGAGAGCCGGTATCATATCCAATCAATGCGGGGTGCAGTCGCTGACACGAGATCATGCGGTCAAAGAAGGAGCGCGCATACAGCCATTTGGAACCCACAGGGCTACGGACAGATTTGTTCTATGATCCTGCTTAGTGTGGTAGCACTGTAGTGTCTTGACGAAGCTTGACACCTTCCGTTTTGGGCGTATACAAGGCCGGACAAGACTTTTAGCCAACAGCCTCATCTGATATGCCACGGCGGCGCATATCAATCACACGAGCAGACGAGATACGTTTGCGGCTTATAGAAGGTTCGCTATCGAGTATCGCATAGCAGCGGCTCTATTTGGACTTGAATTTTGAGGTTGCAAGAGAGTTGGGACTGGATTCGATAAGAGGGCGTGGCAAGTTCGAAAGTCCAGCCGACGTGAAAGCCATAAGGCTTGTGACTCAATCCCAGAGCAACTGATAGTAGTGTTCTCGACTGTTGGATATCATACACCGAGAATCTTTTCCACGACTGCCCTTGCCTGCTCAGGCTCAACGGTGCCTTCTTCTCCCCTTCGTACCATTTGTCCAACAAACCACATTGCTTTGCCCTTCTGGCCCTTGTCTTTCACAGCTGACACCATGTCAGGATTTTCATCCATGATAGACTGAGCGAGGGCTGCGTAGTCTTCTTGCGACAGCGGTCGCAGACGGAGGTTTCCCTCGTCAATAAGGTCTTCCACGCACGGTCGCTTGTCGTCCTTGGGTAGGTCATTCAGCTTCGCCAGAAGCTGCTTGCCAACCCGAGCGGTGATCTGCTTCTGTGTAACGTTTGCGATGATGTCTGCAAGCTCTGCGGACGTAACAAAAACTGATTCCCAGCTCTCTTCGTTCGATGTTTGCAAGCCGCCGAGCTCGTGGAGTACCCAGTTGCCTACGATCTTGCCGAGTTTCGATCGATCACTGTCGTGAGATTCGATTTTCTCTTTCAAGAGGTGGACGGTCTCTTCCATGAATTCCAGGCGATCTCCGTCGTCCTGGCTAGCAATTGACTTGGCATCTTTGGCACTGAGACCGTAATCTTTCTGTACCCTTTCTTCCGTGCTATCGGGCAGCTCCGGCAGCGAAGATCGCAGGTGCTCAACAAGCTCGGGTGAAATCAGTAATGGAGGGAGGTCAGCGTCGGGCATGTAGCGATAGTCGACCTCGCCCTCCTTTCCACGCAGACGTGTCGTCTCGGTAGCGCCCAGCGACCAGCCTCTAGTCTCACCCTCGATGACACCTCCCGATTCAAGAACTGAGATTTGGCGATCGCGTTCGGCGATAATTGCATCTTCTACGGCCTTGAAAGAGCTCAAATTCTTGATCTCAGTTCGTTGTCCAAGGCCAGACACGCCGCTGTATGACGAAGAGCCGTCAGTACCGCGCTGGCGGACCGAAACGTTGACGTCGGCACGTAGACCGCCCAACTCCATGCCAGTGACACAAGCATCCACGCTTTTCAGGACGGCTTGAATCTTCCGCACAACAGCCGCCGCGGTCTTCGGTGAATGGATATGTGGCAAGGTAATGACTTCGATGAGCGGGTGGCCGGCACGATTATAGTCGATATGATAAGTCGACGGTGGGTGTGCCGTTGTCTTCGCGGTGTCTTGTTCCATCTGGATTTGTTTCACTCCAATCTTCAAGCATGATGCTGCGTTAAGCTCGGAGGCCGGGACGCCATCCTCGGCAGTGAGCTCCAGCATGCCATCTTTGGCGAACGGTTCGTAGTATTGTGTGATCTGATATCCGTTCGGCTGATCCCAATGGAAGTAGTGCTTCCTATCCCACCCACTCTTGCGCTGTACCTCACACCCAAGCGCAATCGCGGCTCTTAACGCCGGGAGTAGAGTCGCATGTTGGAATTGTGGCTGCGCGCCAGGCATTGCAGCATCGAAGAGAGCTACCTGACTGTTGGGCAAGCCATTGCCTTCCGCCGAAGTTGTCGTCGCACTGGAGAAGAGCTTACACGCCGTGTTCAATTCGGCGTGCACCTCGATACCAACGGTAAGCTCCCATTTTTCCAGCCCAGGGTCCACCTTTTGTTTGTTGTTGCCCTTCTTCGATGCTTTCGCCTCAGCTTTCTTCCGTTTCGCTTCATCCTTGAGATGTTTCCTGAGGGGAACTGCCTCTGGGCTCGCATTCGGGGCTGTCGCAAGACCTCGGGAGGAGAGCCATTTTGTCGCGTAGCATGCGCGGGGCGCTACGCGTGTAAAGTAGATTCGTCCAGTTATTCCAGACAAGCAGCGCAATTGCGCCGGTCTTAAAGGTAGTCCAGTCATGCCCAAGTTAGAAAGGTTCACCTTGCGCGAATGGAGATGGAGATGCAGGGAAGCCGCGGAGGTCTTGGCTTCCAAAGCTTCGACTGTTCGCCTTCAGGTGCGAAGGATGAGCACCAAATCACAACAGCAAACGTACAATGACAGCGATATATATTTAATCATCGTGAATCGTGGCAGGAGCCTGTCATCATCATCTTTCGGATTCGATATTGCCAGATGGGCGCCGGCAAAGGAGAGCGAATGAATCCGACACAGTTCGCGTCGAGGGACACTCACAACTGCAAGCAGCCTATACATTACGAGAGGAGTCTTCTCTGTGCCTGAGTTCCTCACAGATTTCGAAACTAATCACGCTTATGCCCGACCTTGCCGATACCTCTCAACCCCCAAATACTCAAAGCCACCGTCACCGCGATACAGGCGAAGCAAAACCAATAAGTGGCCTTGTAGCCTTCCAGCAATGCCTCTGGACTCTTCTTGTCCTTGTAGTCGGACTTCTGTGTCACGTCGGCGGCAATGACCGCCACCAGTCCCAAGCCCACTGATTTGCCGATCTGCGGGTCAATTAGCCTTGGACAAGGCTACAGTTCGTTTGTTTTTCCAACTGACCTGAGAGATGGTGTTGAAAACGCCGCCCGCCAGAGCTTGCGTTTTGGCGTGGAAGACCGAGGTGATCAGCAGGTTGGAGATCGTGAACAATGAATCAGCGCCGGTGGGGTTGAAGATGTTTGCGAGGAAAGCTGTGGAGAAATTCATTAGCAGAACAAGAAGATGAGAGGGTGCCGGTGTTCCTTACCAGTGTTCCAGTAATTCGATTTAATGGTTGTGTTCACCATCGCAAGAGGTGCGCCAAATGAGATGGCACACCCAATGATCACAAGCCAGTTAGCTTGGGCGCGTTGGACCAGATATCCCATCGCCAGGTTGATGAGGACTCCAGCGATAGGCGCTGGGAGGAAATATATCGACGTCTGCGTTGCTGAGTACTTCTGCACGTCCTGGAAATAGAAGGTCAAGATTGTCTCGAGCGCATTGAAGCTGCCCCAAGTGAAGAAGACGGCAATGCAAATTGTCGAAAAGATTCGGTTCCGCCACAGCGAGTTTGGAATGATTGCTGGCCTGCCTTGATTCTCCTGGCGACCCACCCAGAAGATGAAGAGAGGGATTAGCAGGAGAGCAATGACAAGCAGAGCGATGCTGGAGGGCTGCTTTATCGAAGAGCGGCTGCCAGCGATAGAAGCAAAGACGTAAGAGAGCATGGCCAGCGCCGTGCTAGCAATGAAGGCGCCAACCCAGTCGATTTCGTTCTTGACACGATGCCATCTTTGTGGCCAGGTGGGTACCTCAGCGACATTTGTATCGCCAGCGCTATCAATCGACGAGGGCAGGCCCCAAAGCGCCACAACGATGACAATGGTATTAGCAACAGCCGCAGAGTAAAAGCCCCACCGCCAACCAATGCTGTCAGTCAGTATACCACCAAGAGTAAGGCCAATGGAGAATCCGACAGGCTGGCCGCCTCCCATGGCGGCGAAAGCAAAGTTGCGACGCTTTCCGTCTAGAGTAGACGTTATAATGCTCACGGCTGATGGCAGACAAAAAGCGATTGCGATACCACTCATACCCCGGAAGATAATGAGCTGGGTTGCGTTATGCGAGAGGCCACAGCCCAGGGTAAAAACTGTCTGCAAGATCGACCCAACCATGTACATGAACCTGGAGCCCAATGCATCTGCGATGGAGCCAGATAACAGGAGAAGACATCCACATGTCAGCGCTTGTATGGATGACGGCCTGTCAATAGAATCAGTGCACGCACGGAATCTCTAGCATAGTCTTTGGACTCTCACCAAAGCAAGAGATTGTTAGGGATGTCAAGGTCGACAGCCACGGTGGGCAAGATTACAGTCGTCAACCCATTTAGTAGAGCGCTGATGGCAGTTATGAGTGTAACGGACGTAATGACAACAGCAGTCGTGCTCTTAGAAGTCGTCGTCGTTACTCTTTCGAGAGGGGCTACCGTGGTCTGGTCATTTAGGGAGTCGCTGATGATCTTGGAAGGCCGACGCGTGCTGGCGGATTTGGCAACAGCGGCTGGAGGTCTGGAGATGTGGGACAATTCAATCGACGTTCCCAACATGTTAATACTCAGGTAGATGTGAACTACCTGCAATTCGAGAGCGCCGTTCAGCTAATGAACATGAGCGGCTGAACGCCAACTAGATGGGACTAATAACACGCGATGCTGGCGCCAAGGCATTTGCTGACAAGCACAGCCATCCAACCGCGGAATCATTCCCCAGCACGATGACTGACTATAGAGCTTAATGTGAAGCAAGTCTCAATTACGCATTACTTTCTTTCTCAAGGGACCTCGCGGAAGTGAGACAATCTATATAAATCTACCCATTAGACACATTCATTAGCAAAGTGAGCTCAGAAGTCATATTTCAATTATTTCCATTGAAAAGGTGGAAGTCACCCGTCTCTTTCATATTATCTACCCTCCCTATCAAATGCCCATAAACGATGGTAACCAGCCTGTCCTTCTCACATCGCACTCGCCACTAGTAGCTTTGCGTGACCTCAAGGGTACGGATACTCTGCCACATCCGCAGAGGGCTTCAACGAGAAGCCGCCGGGTCTCGACCTATGTCCAGCACAAATCATTTGTCGTCAAATCGTAAATAATCTCATGCTTACTCTACTCGTGCTTGCATTCAGACGAAAGTCGCGTAGTCGCGCGAGTCCTCGCCTCTCCCAGACATGCCTGCATGTCCGTCGTCAACGCCGTCCAGAACATCCTGCGTTCTCGGACCCTTGTACTTCTTCCTCGCGCCAGCGAACCACCAGACCATCGAGAACAGCGCCACGAAGCCAGCGACGACGATAGCGTAATTCATGTTCTCGGCTGTGACCGGTTTGCTTGTTGGGCAAAACAGAACGACGCTGATGAACACGACCCAGGCGATCGCGATGATGTTCAGTGGCTTGCTGACCTTCAGCGGCTTGAGAAGGCTGTTGAGATCGAAGGGCCCTGGGACGAAATTCACCCGGTTACTGTACCATAGGTGGGCGAAGATGACTGCGATGTAGCTGAGGTCCAGACACGGAGCGCAGAGGTTGAAGATGGCTGTGATAGTTTCGGTCGAGCCGAGCCCGATGAGGTTTAGGCAGCCGCAGAAGAAGACGACGAGCCAGACGGCGTTAAAAGGAGTCCCAGTGACCTTGTTGATACTGCTGAAGAAGTTGGAAAACGGAAGTGCCTCGTCGCGAGCGAAAGCGTAAGTCATGCGCGCATTAGCGAGTAGAGCAGAAGCGCCGGTGAAGAACTGGACCAGAATGACTAGGAACAACATGGCCGTGCCACCACTTCGACCCCCAGCATTGAGAAACAATTGGGCAGCCGGAAAGCCTGTTGGCGAGTTCACAATATCGTCGACATAGTTCTCCGTGAGACAGAAACCGAAAGTGACATTTAGCATGAAGCCAAGAACACCAGTGACGAAGATCGCATTAACGATGGCCCAAGGTCCGCGGATTGCAGCGTCATGGGTCTCCTCAGAAAGGTGGGTTGTAGCGTCGTAATCGGTCATCACCCAAGCAACGTTGAGAAACCCAAGGAGGAATGACCAGCCTTTGCTGCCCCAGCCAGAGCCATCGGTAAAGTGAGTGAACACAAAAGTCGCGCTGCGTTTGTCTTCGGTGCACACTAAAAGCGCGATACAAATGCCGAGAGTTGCCAAAATGTTAATGGGAGCGAACCACAGGATGATCTGATGCAGTTTCTTCGTGGTAAGACTGCAAATGATGCCGAAGACTACTAGCACCGCCAGCGCAAGGCCCACTGTCTGCCTGGGTGTTCTAGACAGCGTCAGTGGACTGTTCTTCCAAGATGTCCTTGCACGTAACTCACGGCGAAAATTGATAGCCAGTCTCAGTGACTCCAGAGTTGATACTCGCCGCAGCCAGCACCATTTGACCAATCGTGTAGGCCAACGATGCCACCCCAGCCGCTTGACCAAGGAAGTTGGCCCACCCTATCACCCATCCCCAGATAGCAACATGCTTGGGCGGGACGACATGCTTGGTGACGAAATAAATTCCTCCGGCAGTAGGGTAAGCCGAGACCAGCTCAGCGACTATTTCCTGTCAGCTGAACGCTTGCATGCGCATCCTAAGGCGATAAGTCCATACCCGAACTTGCAATGACGGCAGACATGCACGATCCAACGAACCAGGCCCAAACGGCAGTTGCTGGTCCGCCAACTCCCAGAGGGACTCCGTATGTGGCTGGCTGTGAGCCTAGCACACCGAGGACTGAGATCGCGTAGGAGACTGTTGACCATTTGTTGAATTCGCGTCGGAGTTCCTCCCAAAAGTTAGTATGCAACCTGATGCTGAAGGTAACTTTCATCTTGCTGCGAACTCACCTGTTTGTATCCCAATCGGGCTAAGAGTTGCACGTCGCCATCTTCAGCGGGTGAATATGCAGGCGGGGCATCTGCAGCGTGGCGATTCGAATCAGGCTTTCCTGGTGTCAGTTGCTCATCTTTCTTCCAACTTGTTGCCGCCATGTTGATGATTCTTCAGTGGGGAAACAACGGTAAGGAAATCGCTGAAGGGAAGCATGGAGTTGAATATAGATCCATGCGAGAGCCTGAAGGATGATCAGGCCAATCGTATGAGCACCCTGCAATAGCGGTCTGACCACGGTGAGGGCATGGCGTTGCGTTTGGGAGGTATTCCTCTGCCGGGCTGATGGAACAGAGCCTCGAATGGATCCCGGGCAGGCGTACGGATAGCCTCATACACAATGCTCTTAGCGTGGACCGGGCCATGGGCTATGACATGACATTCGGGAAACGTTAGGGCTGGAACTACGAAGTGAAATGATCTTACCGCAATTCTTCGGTATTCTCCCCGTCTGTCGCCTCGTAGGAGGCGCTGTGACGCGCTCATCATACTATCAGCGTGTTAAGGTTATCGGATGCAAGGCTGAGCTCCGGTGATACTGTATCACGAGATCACGAACGGCGAAGTCCTCGAAAGAGTAAGACGATACAATCAAGCCACACGAAGTAGCGCACGGGAAACGTCTCCAAAGCCTTTGTACCAAGATTGGTGGCATTCCGAGCCCATGGCGTCCACGCTCTTTCCAGGAGCCGGCATGACCGGCAAGCGATGTAGCGAATCATTACAAGGTTGCGAGCTAGGCAGCAAAATGATTAGGGCGGAGGAAGATGATTAGGGTGTGGCGCGGTTCGTGACGAGCAAGGGGTCGAACGGCCGGTAGAATTTGTTACAGGACCGCGCTAGAAGGCGATGGTCGAACGGCGTTTCAGCAGACAGGGTTTGATGTACCTGGCCGTGCATCTCCTGTCCATGCACATTGTTTCGCATCGTCTCGATCTGCTGGGTGCTGCACCATTGTTACCCAGCCTCCTGGCCGGGGACTGCTCTCTGTCAACAGCTGGTCGGGCCTTCGAGCCAAGCCGCGGCCTGACTGCCCACCGGTCAGACGTGCGTCGCCCGAGCGGTGTGCTGGCTGCACTGACACGTCACGATCCTGGTGTGAAGGTGTAGAGCACGCAGCGAAGCAGAGAGCCAGAGAATGCCGTGAGCACTGCCATGTTCGCAGCGCGCGGGGTCCGAGCTGACCGCATCCACAGCTCGGGCAGGGAACACGAGACGGCAGCCCGTCTGCCGTACCAGCGGGACCTTCCCCCAGCCCACGCATGCAGGATGACCGCAGGCTGCATGAAGATGTGGATTGCCTCGAGGATGGCTAAAAATGGTGTAGAGGGCGGTCAACAGACTGGGTGACTAGATAGCAGTATTGCTGCCCAAACTCTGCCAACGGCAGGCCAAGCTTAATTGACACCTCCGACAGCTGCCGGTTTTGCGTGAACCAATGCCGACTCCACTTTACGAGATCATCCAAAGCGAAATATTCGTCTACTGTAGATTCATAGCGGCTGTACAAACGACAATGTGCAGTATGACTATGCTTCACCGTCGTTTGTCTTATCGACGTGGCTGTCATATCACCTTGGCCGCGTTGTTTTCATGTCGACGTAAGTTTCATTATGTCCTGATGCAGATGGCTATGAGAGAAGCACTGTATGGATCTACGCCTTGGTCCTCGGCTCCAGCAAAAGCTTTCCCTCAGGCCCGCCCTTGTTGTCGAAGCCTCCGGACCGAGAATGCACCTTTCTTCCCCTCAGCCATGTCTCCTTCGCAACACCCTTCAGCACTTTTCCTTGATATGGTGAGCACTTGTTCCTGAACAGCATAGCGTTTGGCTCCACTTCGAATTCAGCCTCAGGATCGAAGACTGCGACGTCACCATCCATGCCAACCTTTAGAGCGCCCTTGCGGTCTTCAAGCCCAACTTGCAATGCAGTGTTTTC
The DNA here is from genome assembly GCA_022813125.1 of Septoriella neoarundinis. Taxonomy (NCBI): domain Eukaryota; kingdom Fungi; phylum Ascomycota; class Dothideomycetes; order Pleosporales; family Phaeosphaeriaceae; genus Septoriella; species Septoriella neoarundinis. The sequence goes on along the minus strand of JAKLND010000076.1, from coordinate 57,745 downwards.
GCAGCACCAGCGCGCGATCTCAATCAATGTTTGCTCTTCATCAGCTTGACGGCGGCGAGTCTCGGTCCACAGGATGCTCAAACCCAGACCAACCGAGCTGATGCCACCCCAGGCAGAGAAGAAGTCACCCTTCGTCTGCTGCGAGCCGCAAGTTGCTGTGGCTTTCGTGTTCTCGACGTTTCCCGGTACGTGCGCTGGCAGCAACTTCAGCTCCGGCGTGCACGGTGAGTGATCGCTGACGACCGTCTTGATCACGCTGTCTGCCTCATACATTTCGTTCCAGAGCCCGTCCTGGTTCGCCTGATCTCTGATCGGCGGGCAGCACTTGTGTCGCGTATCTCCCGCTTTAATCGACTCGGCGGCCAACGAAAGGTAGTGGAAACATGTTTCAGCCGTGACCTTGACACCCTTGGCCCGAGCTTCGCGGAGCATAGGGATCGCCTCTACAGCGCTCAGGTGAACAATGTGGAGTGGCAAATTTGGCGCTAGGTGGGCAAGTGATAGGATCTCCAGGATCGCACAAGTCTCGAAAATGCTCGGTCTCGAGTCAAGGAAGGTCTGATACGCGTCCAGAGGACCAGTTGGCGAGAGTGGAGGCAATGATACTTGCACATCATCGCCGACAGACTGCGTGATGGGAGGGATCATCTCCGCATGGAACATGACCGTCGTCGGCTCGTCTGCTAGCTCCTCGAAGACCTTCGTGATGTCGTGGGATGACACGGCCGGAAACTCCTCCACACCACTATCGATGAGGAAGCCTTTGAAACCGCGCACACCCTCGCGAACGAGAGGCTTTAACTCAGCGACGTTCCCAGGCACTATGCCGCCATAGAAGCCAACATCAACCCAGCACTTGCCCTGCGCAGCCGCGACCTTCTCTTTCATTCCAGCGACCGTGGTAGTCGGAGGGATGGCATTGAGCGGCATGTCCACAACCGTTGTCACACCTCCAAACGCCGCGGCCTTTGTGCCCGTCCAAAACCCCTCCCATTCTGTCCGTCCAGGCTCGTTCAGGTGTACATGCGCGTCCACGAGTCCAGGCAGGAGCACGGCGGGGCTGTGATCCTTGTAAGGCGTTCCGTATGGGAAAGATGATTCAGGGAGAACCGATTCGGTCACAGACGTGATCTTTCCTGTGACTGTTGAGATCACGATTGTCGCAGGCGTGAGACGACCGCCAACAACAGCGCGTGAAGACGCAAGGACTGTGATTTCGACGGGAATTCCGTTGGTAGAGGGCGGCGCCGCTTCGTCGGTTGCGTGGGGCGCCATGATCACTCCTTGTCGGTCTAAGTGTAGTCTTCCTCGCCTTTATCGTCCTTGGCAGCCACGAATGCTTCTGGATGAGTGTGTACGTCCTTGAAAATTATATTGTATGGGACGCAAAGAAAGAATGCAAGACTCAGAGGGAAGAGAACAAGAACACAGCGGACTTACGGAATGTGTCGAGCCACCAGCCCAGCACATGCACACGAGTATGCGGATGGTGAAGACTCCAAGGTAGCGCACCGCCTTCTCCACTGGAGGGCAGGCCGTGGTTCCGACGTTGCGTCCATCTTGGACGTCTTACGTCCCCCTCTAGCCTGTAGGAGAGCGTGGGGGCGGAGGTCGCCGATGGCATTACTCGATGAGAACCCCAAGGCGGGCGGGCGGTTACTCGATAGAAATGCGACGCAGAGGCGGCAGACTCGCGGCTACCTTATCGAGAAAGCGTCAGGGCGGAGCGTTGAAGTGAGATAAGGATTCTTGGCAATCTGCTTCACAAGCCGAGGTACCGGTACGACGTTCATTGGCTGCGCCGATTCCGCTGCCCCCAACGAAGCGAAAGACGGAAGACTGAAAGTCAAAGTGAAAACGTGTAATGGATCAATTGCTCATTGGTTGCTTGCAGGCAATTTGTGAAATTACAGATTCATTCACAATGACACTTTGACGGCGAAGGGTACTACTGGCAATAGAAGAAAAACAAGAGAGATGAGTGATCCATCAACGCTTAGACAGACACGCCAATTCACTCCTCCGCTCCTACGACCTAGAGATTACCCCGTCCGCGTACTTCACCTTACCCTGCAAGACCTCTTCACTTGAATACAGGCTAGCCTGCAGCTTGTACTCGTTCCCGGAGTTGATTTGGAGATAGGTGTATGCATCGCATTTGTAGTACACCTTAGCGCCTGTTCGGACAATTCCCAGATCCACCAGGGACCGTAGGACCCTTCCCACATCGTCTAAGTCGGAGAAATCGTATGTGTATACGCAAATGACTGTGCCCTTTGACGCATTGTCCGGCTGTAGAGTGCCAACTTTGCTCGTCATGCCGAGTTTGCCTTCAGCAGTAGCTTCAGCGACCAGGCGCCAAACTCGTGGAAGGTCGTCGGGTTGAGGGAAGAGCATCCATTTCCCACATGTCAAACTAACGCGTGTTGCAGCATTGAGCAGGTCGATCTGAAGCTGGTCGCGGTGAGGGCCCATCTTGCGAGTGATGGTGCCGACGGCCTTGCCAGGATTCTGCTGCTCGATGATGGCGCGCCGTTCGAGGAAGCCGCCGAGGAGTGGTCCCGCGCTCTCTAAGAACGCCTCGACGTTTCCGGATCGCTTGCATTTCTGCTTGCAAGTCCTACTTCCAATCCAGAGCCAAGGCCCAACTCTGGCCGTCGCTGGTTCGACAACAGGGAGTCTGCGGAGAAACTCGACAACAGTTTCGTGATGTTGCCAGGCTGCCTGATTACCTTCAAAATTGTTGTTCAGAACTTCCTTCTCACCCTCGTCTGTGGATTGCTGCCCAGTAGTCAATGATCGAATTACGGTCGACTTTTTATCACGCGAGCTATGCGCATCATTCATCGAAGCAATCTGTCGACGGGACCGGAGAAGATCGTGACCACGATCTTCTTCCCTTTTGGCTCCAGCGCCTGTATGATTGGAAAGCCTTGGTCGCTTTGCGACATTGTCAGATGGAAGCCATTCAGAAACCTTCGTCTTCCTTGGAACAACACTGTGATCAAGCTCGGCTGGATCTGCCTTGAAGTGACCTATATTTGAAGAGTTATAGTCACTCTCCCGTGGTGATCAATTGCAAAAGGTAAATACCGTTCAAGTCTGACTCGTCTGACACTTCGGTAGAGCTGTCGCCTGAAATTTCAGTCGAACTATCGTCATGAGTTGATCTGACCATGTTCGCGACTGGGTATTCGCCTGAAGCCGAAGTACAAGAGAATTGGTGATCAAGGGAGTTCTCATCAATGGTCTAGCTGTGTCCTTGCGCATGGCAGTGGGGGCATCGCGGCGTGTCGATCAGCGCCATTCTCGGCTAGCGGGGAAACGCGCGCGCGCGCGCGTAAAGTGGCCGTCGCGTCTCCAGCTTGCGCGCTTGACTGTAAAGAAACACATCGTTGTTAACCACCACCTCTTTCGCTGCACAAAATTACGCAGTTCAAAATGCCTCACGCCGTCTCCTCACCACCTGAAAACATGGATGCAGAGGATAACGTCATGTCCAATGCGCCGGCGCAAGCACTGCATGCCGCAGACAACTCACAGCCCGACTCCTCGATGCCAGACGCGGTCACCAAACCAACTACCACGAATCTCGAAGGAATGTTCGACGACGACGATGACGAGGATGAGTTTTCTTCGAGTGCTGCTACTCGCCCGGATCAGAGCTCTCAACCTGAGCCAGCTTCGCAAAAGGCTGCCTACTCTGACAGCAACATCCTCTCACAATTCTACCAACGATTGCTGCCCTTCCGTCCGCTCTTCCAATGGCTCAACCACTCAGCCACACCTCAGCCAGATTTTCAACACCGCGAATTTGCTTTCACACTGTCTGGCGATCGCTATGTCCGCTACCAGTCATTCGCAACAGCCGACCTGCTCCGAAAAGCCTGCGTGTCGCTAGTTCCAGAGCGATTCGAAATCGGTCCTCAATCCAGCATCAACCCACGTGATCGCAAAACAGTCCTCAAGGCAGGGAGCTTTCGACCCATCATGAAAGAGCTAGTGTTTGATATCGATATGACGGATTATGACCCTATCCGAACGTGCTGCTCCGGAGCCGCCATCTGCCACAAGTGCTGGCAATTTATCAACATGGCTATCAAGGTGGTAGATGCAGCTTTGAGGGACGACTTCGGCTTCCAGCACATCTTGTGGGTCTACTCTGGACGACGTGGTGCTCACGCCTGGGTCAGCGACAAACGAGCGAGAGAGATGGACGATGCAAAAAGAAGATCGATCGCGGGATACTTGGTGGTAGTGACAGGCAATGAGCACGGCAAGAGAATGGGAATTCGAAGACCGCTTCATCCTCATTTCGAGCGAAGTCTGAAGCTGCTCAATCCACACTTCCAGTCAGATGTTCTCGAAGATCAGGACCCCTGGCAAACTGCCGAGCAGACCCAGAAGCTTCTTGACCTTCTCCCTGATCCGACTCTCGTGGCTGCCCTGCAGAAGAAGTGGGATTCTGCCCCGAACCGCACAAGCACACAGAAATGGGCGGACATCGATTCGGTGGCCGAGGCTGGCAATCTTAAGTCGATCAACCCCAGGCAGCTCGTGGACGTCAAGCAAGACATTCGCATCGAATACACATACCCTCGCCTCGATGCCGAAGTTTCCAAGAAGCAGAATCACTTGTTGAAGTCGCCGTTCGTCGTCCACCCTGGCACTGGACGAGTCTGTGTGCCGATTGACGTGCGGAAACTTGAAGAGTTCGATCCTCTGTCTGTACCAACGGTCACTCAGTTGTTGCAGCAAATTGACGACTGGCACATTAAGAATCGCGACATGAGCGAGGAGGAGAAAGCCAAGGTGGCGGATTGGCAGAAGACAGCAATGAAGCCTTACGTTGAGTACTTCCGAGGCTATGTTGCTAATTTGCTAAAAGAAGAGGGCAAAGGCAAGAGAGCAAGAGATACCGAAGGCGGAGCAGAGAGCATGGAGTTCTAGGACGCTGTGATGATCGTAAATGTGGGCGGAGGCGTTCTGGTGTTTTGCATTTACCGGTATGAGCTGAGTACGATCTCGAGTGAGCCTTTGGCAGGGCCGACTGTTCATAATCACCAATACCCATTCTCTGTTTCCATTCCAGTGGACACCAAGATAGCAGCATTCAGCTAGTGACGCAACTGTAGTGTCCTTACAGAAGAGAAGTCCGATTCAAGGTGGCTGTGTGATGGGTTGCAGACGCCTAGCGTCCACTAGCGTGATCCTTCGCCATGTCATCCGATCCTCGCTTCTGTACATCACTCATTCGCCAGCGAAACCGACTTGCAGTCCTACATCCTATCTGCAACGAGGCTCATCCACTGTCTCCAGCAACTGACACCCATGTCAAATCGGTGCAAATGGAAGCCGCGCCGCCGTCGTACGAGAAGGCGACCTTAGTCGACTACCTTGACTTGGTTGCAAACTATATTCCATCGAGTGACCTATGCTCGGCGGCCTTGGTCTGCAGCAAATGGCATGCAACCTTTTCGCCACATCTTTGGGGAAATCCTGCCTCGCATTTCGGTATTGAGAACGACCGGGTGTACGTTGCTCTCACGAAGTTCAAGCGAACGCTGCAGACCGCACGCCTCCTTGTCAGATCGCAGACGCATACTTTGCATCTACCACCGGCGCATGCTGAGATCTACAACGGGCCGCATTCAGACTGGCTACGTGACATTCTCTCGAGGTTACCTAACCTGCAATCTCTGATTGTCAGAGGCTTGCCTTTCTTTGACCATGCGGCCCTAGTCGCTCTGAGGCAATGGAAACCTGCCGAAGCCGACAATGCTCCAGCAAATCCGCATAGCTTCGCGGTGGAGCTCCCTGGATCGACAGGATCCGTCTTCCAGCCACCTTTGAGTGCCATACCCTCTTTTGGCTTGCGGTTACTGGATGCCTCAAGATGCCCAAACGTCACGTCCAGTGGGCTCGCTCAAGCGCTCAAACGCTTCGAATCCCTAATGTACCTGGACTTGTCGCACACCTATCCTGCGAGAGATCGTAGCGTTATGGAATCAATTCGACGATTCTCTGGCCTTCAAGTACTCAAGTTACGTGGAATCAGTCTGCGCGACGAGGAAGTTGAGGTTCTTGCGTGGGCGATAGGTCGAAGAGTGCGTAGCCTCGACCTCCGCGATAACCAGATCACGGATCGTGGTGTCCGCATGCTGCTGGACGGATGCTTCACCTCTCAGGACTTTTTATCAAGTCACGGAGTTGACTATGTACCACAAGGAGCGCGATCACCGTCCCTTCTCCCGTACCTCGGAGCTGAGATGCTGGAGATTTACCAAAGCGAGGAGTTCGAGGGCTTCATCCGTGGTGCATTTACAGGGGCGTTTGTTAGCCGCCTCGCCATTGAAGACGCCCCGGAGGGCGGCATAACACACCTGTACATCTCCAACAACAAAGTCACCGTCGAAGGCGCGTCTGGTCTGATACGGTCCGGTCGACTACACGTACTCGATGTCGGAAGTGTTACAGGCGCAATCGAACGGCACCTATCAGTTCCGAGCGATGAAAGCAATAGTGCTGAATGGCAATTGCCGGGCGCGGAAAAGCTTACGCCAGTATTGCATGAGCATGCTCGGGAAGGGTTGACTTACCTCAAAGTGGATCACAGACTGCTCACAAAGGACGTGCCTAATACTTACTCTGACGAGGTGGTACCTGGTCGCACAGAATTGGCCGATACAGCACTACCTGAGATGCCGAACAGTAATATCTTCGAGCTTGGTGGCAATCGAGCCGCGACAGAAACGTTCGAGCTGCCTACAGACGAGCAAACCCCTCGGTACGAGTTGGAAGCCGACCCCATGCAATTCATTGTCTCCCCTGCCGAACAGCATGCCGATGAAAAACAGCCGCGGAGAGGCAGTGCACTTGCTCCTGAGGTCGTTGACAATCTAGCCGCGGAGACGGATACCATGAAGCTGCTGGATCCAAAATATCCTGTCAGTGAAGCCACTCTCACGGCGACAGGATTCGGAACCATGAGTACCGTATCTCCAGTTGAGCCTTCGACTCCAGTCTCTGCGCCACAACAGCCTTTGCGGCCGCGAAGTCTTTCCAATGTTGTGACCGAGCGCAAAGCCCGCCTCAATGAGCATCGATCTCAAAGTCACAATCTGCACCCAGCAATGCTCCCACGACTTCGGACTCTCATCATCACCAACTTCCCACCATTCTCGGCCGATGAAGCAGCAGCAAACCGTTTGATCTGCTTCGTAAAGCACTGTGCACAAGAAGCTCATCTAGCGCAAACGCAGGCAAGCCTCGACTACAGTCTCCCTCCAGGCCGTAAGGGCCAAGCAACAGCATTGCGACACTCCGCCAACAAGATATTTGCACTGAAGAAGATTGTTCTGGAAATGGCACCGGATCATGCAAAAGACTCGTTCGGCCAGGCAAGCCCGTGGCAGCATCTTTCCACGAGATCCATGACGGAGGATCGAGACAGCGAAGCCCTGTGGTCTGCCGCAGAGACTGACTTCAGCTTCTTCGGTGAAGAAGACGAGTGCGCTTTCCCTAGCATTGAGACCGGTAGGTTCGCAGGTGTTGCGGGCTCTGCAGAGAAAGAAGTCACGGTCGACAACGGCTGGAGCGCAGCGTCGCCTCGTCCGCAGTCCAAGTCACTCGAGCCGCCAAAAGTTGACAACATTGCGCTCTTATCTGCATTCAGGAAAGAGCGGAAAATTGCACACCAAAGCAGTCTAGCCTGTGGAGTATCTGAGCCCGAAACAGAAGGCTTTTGGGACGGAGCTATACAGGTAGTGAGACCGTCTCGTGGATTCAGAGATGGGGAGGAACTGGATTACTATGGCAACAAGTTTGAAAAGAATTATCTGTACCGATGAATATTGACCTTTCGTGCGATACTGATATTCCCTTCGTCAAATTGATGCGAAGTCTTCTAAGATCGACGACTTGCGATTTGGCTGCGTTGGCGGTTCGAGTATCTCTGGAGCTCAAGTCCGCTACCCGACTCTGATCATTGCACGCGTGTTCTTCTACCATTTTGTGGGCATTTCCCAGTTCTCTATACCGAGGCGTGTCAGAGGGAGGGAAGATCATGGACAATCTCGGGATTGCAAAGACCCACTAGAGGTGAGCCAGAGAAGCGAACCGCCAGTGTGTTCTTCAGCTTTCGCATCACAATTCATGCAGTCGAACTCCATGACACGCATCTTCTTCAGCCAGAGACCCTTGGTGTTGCCATGAGCGTACTCCATGTCTATCTTCATCTCGCCGCAGTGATCGCTTGTTAATGATCGCATGAGAAGTATCCTCAAATTTGAATGTCTAGGATTGCAAAACGCTTAAGGAAGAGCGCAGCGGACATGCCGGAGCTAAAACATTCAAAAACATCTCAGGTCATGGCCTGATCGCGACTATGAGCACCTGCTTCGGGATTCACGCATGCATGTCAGGCTCGTGTCGCATCATGGCTGCTTGGCAGCAGCAGCCTCGTCGCAGCCTCGTCACAGTCTCGATGCAACGGAGACGACAGCGTTTTCAGCTCGTCTTAGCCTTGCAGTCTTTTGTCTTCTTAACCCACAGCCACCAGCTACTCGGACAACGATCATTCAGGGAGGAAACTTCTTCTCATTTCGCATTCTCCGCATCCCCTCCCATTTCACTCGCAAAGTCCACCGACGAGCCCCACGGCGCCAGGCGCCGCGTTTGCCCTCTCCGGAGCACGGGTCCTTTATCAACGATGAACAACGACGATAGTGGGTCCCGAAACTGGGGTCAATTGCCAATCCGACCTTCTCCGACGAATGGGCTCGCCTCTCATGTTCCTCCAGCCAGCGACCTTGCCTCACGAATCGATGCTACTGTGCCCGATCTCCCTCAGGATGCTACTGTGCCCCCGATGTCCCAGACAGCGACACATGCCCGACTGAATTGCCCGCTGCGTGCAAATAGACCAGAGCAGTGTGGCACAACAGCGAGTTTTGACAGTTGGTACAAAGTCAAGTATGTGACCGTATACTTAGTCGATGGACCAGACTTTCAACTAACGTACCTCTGTAGGGAGCATGTAGGTAAACATGGATTGTGCTGCAACAACGGGCACTACGTCGAAACCTACAAAGCGTTTCGTCAGCATCAGTATTCGTTGGCACGTGGGCACACATGCTATGCCTTCACCAATCTGACACCGTCGCATCCACTCAATGGCCCGCGCGGTGTCGTCACAACCGAGGAAATGGAACAATTTTTCGCTATCAAAACGAGGAACTTCGATACCGCGGAAGAGGCTTGGGAGGCAGGATACCGTTGCTTGTTCCCTGATGCTCCGCTGGCTCCTCCGTGTAGGTGATCTCCCTGTCTGCATGAGTGCATTCTGACTCCTATTCAGACTATCTCCCGGCCAGCTCAACAGTCACCTCTGCGCCTTCGTTAGCAGCAAGCGAACGGCCGACCTTTCCGTCAAACCAAACATTTATGGTAGGGACAGAAGTTGCACCCTCCGCACCAGACCACGGCGGCCCCCAATTTGCATCTTCCAACATAACAGAAGCCACCGTTGGCCAGCCGAATGCGCACTCTTATCCGTATCAGGGCACTTTCTGCCCCCAGAATTTGGGCGGTTTGATGGCACCCCAATCGAACATTGCCCTCTCGAACGAACCCGGACAACAGCAAGGTCTTATGTATGACAATTCATCGCTTGCACTGCATTCGAACACTTTCGCATCGACCGAGCTCTCACCACAGCAAGTTTCCACATGCGACGATCCATCGCTTGCGCAGCACTCGGATCTTGTTCCATCGGACGAGCTCCCACCACAGCAAGTTCCCATACCTACCAACGTATTGGTCGCACAGCATCTGGACCCTACCCCATCGAACGAGTCCGCACAACAGCAAGTCCCTACGAATGATAATGCATCGGGCGGACAGTATCTGTACCCTGTTGAGTGCGCAGAGCCCGTACAACAGCAAGTTGCCACGCATGACAATACATTTGATTGGGACTACTTTCTGAATGACAGAGCCCCCATTCATGGCTCGCCCGGGCTTATATTCAGCTCGGCGAGCGCGACAGAAGTGCCGGTAAACCCACCTCCGCAGACCAAGGCTCAAGCACAACTACCTCTTCTCACCAGATTTGTTGAGACCGATCTCACATTAAATTCATCTGCAGCCGGGCAAAGCTCATATCGACCTCGTTCCTTGGACATCTCACGCCGGCCATCTCCATTCTCACCACAAATCCGCCCAGGAGTCCACAGCAGGCTACAGGGGAACTACAACCGAGCTTTGTCGAAACTCCGAGAACTTGAGCAAGAGAAGCGGGATCTACAGCGCGGCTTCGTCGACAATTCTACGGCTCGTCTCACGTTGGACTTGCAGAATTTCGCCCTCAAGCAGCAACTGGCAACCGCACACCGAAAGCTGGCCGGGATCGAGCAGGATCTTCTGAACGATGACTACCAGCCGACCTGCGAACCTGGGCAGCTGCTTGCACTGGCCATTCGCGCCAGACTCATCGACTGCGGAGACGCTGTACAGGACGACGCTTGAGTGACGCCGGCGAGAGGACTCGGTGGAGTGCGGTGCTGCGCTGACATTGGCAAGGTAAGTTCCGCGTTTGTTCGTAATTTTCACAATAAAGTCTGTCGCTGACGAAAGGGCTTAGATGATGTTGATGCGTCGAAGGAGTGGGCTGGCCCAAACGGAATGAAGAAGCAGTTTTTAGGGAGACGGACGCCCACGCGGGACGGTTAAGCGATTCATGAGGCCACAATCGGTTTTCGGATTGGTTTCGGGCTGAACGACCACATTGAATGATCAACATGAGTAATGAAATTCTCGATATGTTTCTCCAGGCTACGGCTCACTTTCTCTGAGTCAAGATGCACAGAAGCCGAGGCGTGTGGATGTACAGGGCGTCACCGGATACCACGTGACCAACACCTCGAGATCCAAGCCCCCCATCGCACGCCAAGCCCCCGGCTCACTCCCGAGATCGGCGCTAACGGCATGCAAGCACTATGTAGATCTGACGTCTCAGATCGCGGGTCGTGTTCGTCACCAAGATCGCGGCGCGTCGCGCTTCCTTTTCACTTTAGATCGTACCTGTCAATCACCCGCGCGATCTGACTGTCCTGTGCGAAAGGGAAACCGAAGTCATGACGACACATTCGCTGGTGTCTCTGTGTAGTGCATTTCTGGTGCTGCGGAGGCGGGCTGCGATCCATTGGGACGATGGGGTTTCCTGTGTACATAGACGGTAGAAGTCGCGTGCGTGCTGTTAATCCTCTCTGGTCGTCTGCCTGTACATTGTCTCTGGTCTCTCGCCTCTCTCGTCCTTCTGGTCTCGGTAGCACACGGAACTATACGAGAGCCATGTCTCCAAACTCATCACCACCGCACCACGTCCTCGACTTCCTCGTCGACGACAACGACAGCTGCGCCCTGACTGTCTACACCGAAGACAACCACCGCGTGCACATCATCGCCGACGCGGGCAAGTTCCAAGAATCACGTCAATCGAACTCGAGCAAAACATACAGTGAATACGCACGCCTGGTCTCCGCGTTCCGGCAAACCGCCGAAAGCGCCAACAAATCTCCCAGTGCGCACGACAGCGCCGTCGAAGAAAGCGCGGACGACAAGCCGAGTGAGAAAGCGGACTCGATCGAAGACGCGGAGGAGGCGCTGCAGCGGTGGCTGCTCCAGCCCGCTCGTCGGGATGTCGCCAAAACCTACAAGCAGCCGAGTCTGAGCGAATGGTTCGACGCGCCGACGCAGTTCTTCTCGCTCGAGATCTCAGATAATGACGAGCTGGCGGCCGTCGAGCTCGAAGCGTCGTCGGAGCTGAAGCGCAGGATGGCGAAGCTGAGGCCTGAGGTTACCCTGCCTAAATACATAAGAGAGATGGGCTTGCCGTGGTTCGATGCGGGCGAGCTGACGGTATTGGCTGGCGGGGCGGCGCCGCCGCCTTATCACCCTACGCTGGTTCGGTGTGAGCGGACGGGGAAGGAGTATTTCTTCAAATTGGTCGATGGGGCTGCGCCGCAGACGACGAAGCGGGAACTGTGGCATTTGAACAGGGTCGCGCAGCCGGATCTTGCAGCGCAGGTCTGCGCGCCTAGGCTTGAGGGGCTGGTCTCCCCCGGAAACTCGAAGACGCACGCCGTTGGATTCCTGCAGCAGGTCATCTCCGGTCCGACGCCTCTAACGCACAAACTCGATGCAGAGGTGCCGCAGGACCAACGCGATACCTGGGCTGCGGAAGTTGAAAGGATGAGGGATGCCCTGCACGAGCACAAAATAATCTGGGGCGATGCGAAGGCGGACAACTTCCTAGTCGACTCTTCCAATAAGCTTTGGATCATTGACTTTGGTGGATCTTGGACGGAGGGTTGGGTCGATCCGGAGATCAAGGAGACAATCGAAGGCGATGAAATGGGCACTGAGCGTATTGTCAATGCGTTGCATGACCCGATTGCGAATGTGGAAGGCGCGAGCGAAGAGGCTGAGAAGCGGCGGTCTCGGGGAGAGACCGATGATGAAGGAGCTCGTGGGAAGAAGCGTAAGGCCGGTCGAAAAGGGGCTTCCCAAAGCGAAGAGACACCAGAACAGTCAAAGGATCGGACGCCGAAGAAGCAGAAAATCGCGACGGAACAAAGTGACGGCAGCATGAAGCAAGTGACACCGCCGGCTGAGCAGGCGAGTGAACCTATCGTCGAACCTACGCCGCAGAAGAGACGCAAGTCAAGGCATGACAACCAAGGCGCGCAGAAGTATTGCTATTGCGATTCACCCAGCGCCGGGCCCATGATTGGCTGCGATGGGCCTGATTGCGAGCGGCAATGGTTTCATTTCCATTGCGCGGGTGTGACCGAAGAGCCGTCTGAGGATGTTGCGTGGTTCTGCAAGGATTGCAGCAGGCAGTGAGATCGGAGGCCGCATGAAGTATGGCAATATCCTCCAAATCCGCCGCGTCTTGGGCTCTCAGTCTGGATGCGGAAGAATGTTTCAAATCATAGCGGTTTAGCAGTTATTGATATAAATGTATTTAAGACCGTGAACTACATCGAATGGCTCAGAAGTCGACAGTTGGCCATCCGAGTATGTAACAATCGCGTTGGTATTGACAAACGCATGCCGTGATGGGACGTCTCCCCCGCTGTGGTCATGCAGGCGGCTGCAACTTCGACCCCGCGTTTCGCCTGCCTCCGAATGCACCACCTGATCTCAATACCAAGCGAACGCCAACCCAATGCAGACTGCCTCATTGCGGTGCCTGTGAGCTACCTCGCTTCGAGCATGAGCAGGCCGGCCGCAATTGTAATTCGGCGCGCGCTGGAGTCTGAAATTTCAGTATCTTAGAACACTAGACGCCGAGCGGAATCACAATGCCCTCGAAGAAAAGGGATATAAGCAAGAAACAGATTGAATGGGAGAGGAAACAGGAAGAGGCTGCAAAGAAGAGAGAGGAAGAATTGAAGAAGCGGCAGGATGAACCACCAGTGTTGGAAGACGAAGTGTCCGGCTTGCCCAAGAACTGGCCACAGGAAATCACATATCTCACTGGTCAGTTTGCTCCGACCCTTTCACATTACCACTTCCGAGCATTGCCTAACACTCAAATAGAACCCACCTGGTCCGAGGCAGTAACCGAAGAGCAACGCGCCCAGCTCTGGCACCTCTCCAGCGAGCTGGACGCAAACTGCAAAATCACCGCCTCGCAAATCGCAGCCACGCCCAAAACCTGCGCCATCACCACCATCGCGGACGCCAAACACCCCGCGCACGGCCAACGCGGCCTCTTCGCCGCAACCGACCTCGAGCCCGACCGCTTCGTCTGCCTCTACCTGGGCCACATCCACCGCAACATCCCCTCCGACACGGACCCCGCGAGCGACTACGACCTCTGCTTCGACCGCGAGATCGACCTGAGCGTCGACGCGTCCCGGTCGGGCAACCAGTCGCGGTGCGCGAACGACTACCGCGGGATAGCGGAGAGGCCGAACGCGGAGTTCCGCGACTGCTTTGTCAAGGTTCCCTGCGCGAAGCGTGCGGGCGGGACGAAGTGGGAGCGACGCGTGGGCATCTTCGTGCTGTCGGCGGGCAAGGCGGGGAAGCGCAAGCAGGGCGTCAAGGCCGGCGAGGAGATTTTGATCAGTTACGGGAAGCAGTTCTGGGAGAGCCGCAAGACGGTGGCGCAGGTGAGCGAGGAATTTGGCATGTTGAAGGTTGCGGAGGCGGCAGTGGAGGGGTAGGTGGCGGCGTGCCTGGGGGCGGTGCTAAAGTTCGACGGACGGCATTGGTGGGCGCTGGGCGGGGGTCGCGATGCGTCGAGGCCAGCCACAGGGTGCTATGCGTTGGTCAAGCATTTCGAATTCAAGGCGAAGGCGGTGCAGACAGAGCCACGTGAGAGCGTCTTCAGACGATATGCGAGCTACTTTGCTAAGGGGGGAGTTTAGATGTGGCCTCCTTTCATCTGACGACGGCTATCGGCCAATTGCGACAGGAGTCTCGCACGTGTGCGCCACAGGCCTACGGAAGCGGAAATGGCCGCAGGAGAGGACGACGATAACCGTTGGCGCAGGTGCAGCTAAGTTATCCAGGCGCGCGTTGCAGCGATGGCAAAGCTGAAACGCACCGACGAGAACAGACCGTCAATTTCCGACCTTCTCCTCAAGCTGTCGCGGCCTCTGACCAGGGGGACGTTTGTGACGACACATATGATGTCGCTTGTGCGGAGACGCTGAAGACGATCATGGGAGAGCTTGCAGCGAGACACGCAAGAAGATCGAAATACTGTCAGTCGCAAAGCATCACCCACACCGCATTCTCACGCAACTATAACCACCACCCATGGAGTAGCTCAGCCGCTGTATCGTCCAGACCCCAGCGCCCGCCCGAAGCAGCCCGATATCTTCACAAACGTGCGAAGGCCCCAGTAATAATTACCGCATGAGGACGATGGCTGCGGGCGGCCGCGCTGCCCTGCCGCGGTCTCGACGCCGCACGGACTCCCCTCCAAGCGCCGATCTCAACTTAGTCCGGCGTGACATCGCGATTGAAGCAGCAGAAGCTCATCATCCTGCTGCGAAGGTGCCGCCCGCCTAACCGCTAAACCCCTTGACGAGATATTTTCGTCGCAGTACGCCGCCGGGTACGTACCTGCTGCCATCACACCGTGTCAATTGTACCTTGCCCCTCCTCTTCCTCTCTCGATACAAGACAGTACTGCGTGCACTTGAACACACCACCGCTCCACCCATCCATGATCGCCTCAGCCGCTTCCTCAACGCCGCTGTACCATCTGGCCATACCGCCTGAGATCAGCACTTAAAGCCGCCAAACTCAATCCACCCGCAACCGCAAGCGATATATCAAATTCACAACCACAACCCAATCCAACAATCAATCCAACCTCTCAATAATCAACAATGTCCGCCCTCCCACCAACAACTCTGCCCACCCTGCATCCCACCGCCTCCACGCCCTCTCCAACCCAGCGCTCCACGGAAGCAACACCGCCTCCCAGCCCCTCAGACGACGAAGAAGAGCTCCCCACCGTCATCAACACCGACACCATCCCTCACCTGACGGACCTCCTCAACCGACCCGCCGTGCGGCTGAACGAGCAGAAGCGCGCCTGGGTGCAGGCCAAGCTCATGGCGGCGCAGATGGAGATGAAGGCGCTGCGCAGGGGCAGGAGGCAGGCCAGGCGGAGCAGTCCGGCGGGCAGCGAGGGCGAGCTGTTGTGAGATGGGTCTCGATGGACCTGGAGGAATGCACGCTGTCGCGTGCCGAGTGCCGCTGCGGATTCGACATTCTGCTTTCCGGCATGCTTCGTTTTCTCTTTTCTTCTCTTGCTGCGAGGGTTTAGCGAGGTTGGCGCTTCTTGGGCGTTTATCTTTGGCTTTCTTGTTTGTTCGTTCGTTCCTTATCGCCGCCGCCGCCGCCGCCGCTGCTGCTTCATCAGCTTCTGCATCCAGCATGCATTTAGGGTTCACTCTGGGAACCTTCGATCGTCGGACCCCAGTCCGGGTCGAACGTCCCACGCACATCGGAGCCGAACAGCACAGCACCCCTTCCGGGTGGTGCTGGCGTCTCCCAAACCGGAATCACTTTTGGAATCGCATATTATTCACGCGCAGAAAAGCCGCATCATTGGGAAAGTCTCCTTTTCGTTTCCGCATCTAGTAATCTTCAACGCATCCGTACAGCCGGTACCTTACCAAGCCTACACCTTCCACACCCTCCCACCCTCTCGCGCAGCCTTCCTCGACTACCTCCGCGTCTCTTCCATGAAAGAGATCACACTCGACCCTCCTCGCGAAGGCGAGTCCAAACTCGACGCCCTGCTTGCAGAAAAGCCGGCAGGCAGGCAAACCTGACACCTTCCGTCTCACCGCTCGAGCCATCACCCGCCCCGCGTGCAAATGTCAAGCGTATCGTAGTAGTTGATCCCATCACCAGACGTCAATCTCCAGCCGGAAAGACAAGACCGGCATATGTGTATGCCTCGAGAGAAAAACGGCGTGCTCGCGTCTCCCGCGTGATGTGCCGGGAGGGCGAGGGAAACGCAAGCACGTCCCGCAAGCTCATCAGTCGAGAGGAAACGGACGAGAGCCGAGCAGTGTTTAAGCCATCGTTGACCAGTGATTGAATGATCTTTCGTGAGGTCCATCGAGCATACCGTTCATATGTGTATGTGACATAAGGTGAGGTGAGGTATGATATATCCAATCATAAAGTTATGCATACGTCCCCCTCCGACCCCACGCCATCCTGCCTCCTCCTGCCCAGCAACCCTTCCCAATCGGCCCGTCCTCCATGTCTTTCTCCACAGAGGCGGTGAACACCGTTCCCCAATGCAATCTCTAGGGACCAACGAAGCCATGTACCTCTCAACCTTAAAACATTCCATCCTCCAGCAACCGACATCCCCCCGAAAGCAACAGCAGTAGCGGCGTCGGCACCGACGAGCAAGCTCTCCCTCCCTCCCACTGCGGTCGGAAAACACGTGCCTCCCACCCCGACCGCCGGCCTGAGCTTGGCCCTTCCGAACCCAACGGCTAGAAGGACCAAGAAGCAAGGGAGCGAATCCTCCCTGAGCACGCTCCACGCGCACCGACCACGTTCGGCGCTTAGCAGCGAAGCGAGAGTGAAGAGGCAGTCGAGCGGGAACCACGTCCCATCGGCTCGTTTTCGTCCGATGCCCAGACGGTCGACGGGGGGAAAGTCAAGCGAGAGAGCCGAGTCACATGACCAACACTTCATGCGTCCAGTCTCCGCAAAGAGTTCCCAGTCCCGGCGGCCGATACCGCCACGGGAGCGCGAGCGCAATCTCGCTAAAGCCGTCTGCCACGCGCCGCTCGCGTGCGCGGGCTGGGCTGGGCTGAGCTGGGACTGGGGAAGGGGTCGTGGCAGGTGGGAATTGGAATTTCGGATCAGGCTAATAAAGGCCGCTGGGTGCGCTGCGGCGTGCGGGCGGCCAGATCGCAGGGAGAGGGAGAAAGAGGGGTTCTGTCGGTTGATTGATTCATGAATTGATTGATGGTCTCGGAAGGGAGAAGGATTGGGGGAAGAATCCATCCAGCATCTTTCCCGGCAAGCGAGCTGGCGCGCGGGTTGCAGATCTGGCATTGGCGCCGCCGCCTCCTCCTCCGGTGAGCAAGGGCAGGGCAGAGCGGGAGGTGCGGTGCGGTCGGCGATTCCGAGCGGCTGCTGCTCCTGCGGATTGTTCCTGGCCGGGGTGAGGGAAGGCCGGGGTGCGTGTTTGCGAGTGGCCATCCAGTGAGGGACTTTTACGCTGCGAGGCGCCGCGTGGCGCGCTGCACTCCACATGCGTTTTGCGCGGCGGCGGCGTGTGGAGCCGCCATTGGGGGGTTCGAGAAGCTCGTCCGGCCGGTTTGCATGATTCGCCGTGCTTGAGCCACGACGTCGGGCCCTTCGACCGTGATTCCGGAAGCGGCATGCCGCAGCGCGCACGGTGTGTTCGGCGGACGCCATGCGATGAGGCGGTCGGGGTCGGGGGGAGGTCCGAGGGAAATTCGCGGGTTGGGCAGCAACTCGAGATTGTGGGGAATTGAGGCTTCTGCCACAGCACTGCGATTGCGGCGTTAGGGCCGTCGCGGTCGTGGTCGGCGATCGCAGTGCGGCGTGCACAGGACAAGATATCCGAGTGTGAAACCCAAAAGTGAAGTCCGTGGCCGCTCCTACCGGGCCGGGAGCCTTGATTGATTTGTTCTCTTTTGACGTGCATTCGCGAACGCGAGGGCCGGGATCAAAGGACGACGCATTTGGAGCCGCCGCGCTCACTGCGGTGCTTCCGCGGCCTGCGGTAGCGGTGCTCTTCCCTGCGGTCGTTGTCGTAGTATGCGTCGCGCGGAGGGCGACTGCCCTTGCCGGCACCGGAGTTGTAGCCCTTGGAGTCACGGGGAGGCGGCGCGCTGGCTCGCTGCTTGCGCAATTGTCGCACGACATTGAAAAAAGCCGTCTCGACGTTGATGCAGTTCTTGGCCGAAGCTTCGACAAACTCGCAGTTGAGCTGCTTCGCGAGCGCGCTGCCTTCCTGTGTGGAGACTTCTCTTTCCGTCACGCGGTCGCACTTGTTACCCACGAGCATGACCGGAGCCGGGCCGAACGAAGCATTCATGGTCTGCGAGAGCGGTGATCCAGGGTAGGTGGGCGAGCCGGCGCCGGCGGACTCCTTGACTCGCTGGATTTGGTGGTGGAACTTCTCAATGCGGGCGAAAGACGCCCGCGATGAAATGCTGTAGACCAGCACGAAGCCTTCGCCGTCTCGTATCCATTGGTCTCGCAGTGCTGTGTATTCTTCCTGTCCTGCCGTGTCGAGAACCTCGAGCATGCACGACTGCTGGTCGATGACGACCTGTTTGCGGTAGGAGTCCTCGATGGTGGGGTCGTAGGTCTCGACGAAGTGGTTCAAGCAAAGCTAGGATGCATTAGAGGGGTTTCACTTGCATGAATCACGACGGAAGTGCTTACTTGGATGGTGAGTGCGGTCTTGCCAACACCGCCGTCTCCTAGCACCACCAGCTTGTAGAGCGTCATCTTTCCGTGCGACATGATGGGCAAGTCGTGTTCGGGGTTAGTGCGCGCGGGCGGTCGGGCTGGCGGCAGTACCACGTCTCAGAGTATGTGATGTGAACGAGCAAGTGTCCCTGAGCCCGGGTGACAGTTCTGTCGTCGCTCGGCGGGCGTGGTGGCACGGGTTGTGGTGGTCCCAGAGGGCGAGGTCCCTGACCAACGGGCGAGTCCTGCGGGCCGTTTGTCTGGCTAAAAGGCGGGAATTTGTCTCGATGTCAGGCGCGAGGAGGGGACGTGGCAACGGGCGCACCCCACACAGGCGTGCGAAGGAGGGGTGATAGAGACTGAGAGTCCAACCGAAGCTTGCGTTGGAGTAAGCAGAAGACGTGAGGGCGGACTGAGGTGCAGAGCAGAAGCTCGCGACCATGTGCTTTCGGGACTAGGACGGGAACAGAGGGTTCTGGCGGAGACCGCACGCGATCGGCACAGGACAACCTAGCGATGCGCCGCCTGCGAAGTGCGGTGGTGGACTGGATTATTGAGTGCCGGGAGGGCCGCCGTTGGGGTGCCGTCCGATGGTGTAGCTTTGGAGCGATTGGGGGCCGCGGGTGCTGGAGGGGGTATAAGGTGCGCTCAGGGTTCAGCTATAGGACGGAGGGTGCAGGAGAGGCGGCGGGCGGGGCGGGCGGAGGGCAGACGCGAGGTGTGATATACGGCGGAGGGCGGCGAGGGCACGAGGCGCGAGAGGGACGAGGGCGGCGTGGCGCAGGCGGCAGCAGGCGATGCGGGCGATGCTGGCGATGCTGGCGGTCTCGTTGCAGGCGCTGGACACAGGACACAGGACAAGACACAGGACGGAGCGGCGGCGTGGTGTGGGCGGCGGCGGGCTGTAGTAATTTTTTCAGCATGGCACATGCATATGCGGCACCGTTCTCAGCGCCTGGCCGGTCTCCGCTTTGGCAAGGCGTGGGAGCCCTTGGGAGCCTGGGAGCCCTGGAGCCCTGGAGCCACCGCGCAGCCGGGCAGCACTGAGCAGCGCGCACGCCTCGCAGCACGGCAGCACACACCCGCACCCACGCCAACATGGCAACCCTGGACCACCACTGTCGCTACCGAGCCGCCGACCGTCCGAGCCTGAAGTGCTCCAGTACATAGTGCCATTCAGCCATCCTGCCCGCCGAGAAATGCGTGCGTGCGTGCGTGCGTGCGAGCACCCTGCGCCGTCCGTCCACCACCCACATCCATATCCACGTCCGCATCGACCATCACCATCCACATCCACATCCGCACCCACCGTCTACCCGTCGCCGCCGCCGCTTCCTCGTCCTGCCCGCCGTGCCAACCTCGAGCCCGTCGCGCACAGAGCCGTGGCAGGGGTCGCGCCGCCGAGCCACGTGCAACCGCATGCACCGGCGTGTGTCTGCTGGCCCGCCGGTGTGCCGTGCGGAGCCTGCGCTGCTGTGCAGGATGGGATGTCTGGCTGTCCATGTGCACCGCCATAATCAATTCTACGTATTCGAGTTTGCACATGCGGATGTGCCTGATCGTCACCACACGCCCTGGGCCGACATCCGAATTGTCGCCGGCCGGCCGCTGCAGGCCGTACGTAGACCGCGTCGCCGGCGCCGTGCTCGCTATTGACAGGTCGCATGATATTGTTCGATATAGCAGCCGTGGGCGAGCGCATCCGCCCGTAGCGGCGAACTCTAACACACGCAAGCAAGGCTGGCCGGCGCAGGCAGAGAGGCACACAGGCTCGAGGCTAGCGGCCGCGCGCTGCAGAGGAGTACCTTAGGGCAGCGTGGCCATCCCGGCACGCGTCCGCGAGCCCGCCAGCGTCTCGACTGCCATTCCCCAATATTATTCCAGTGCCTTGACCCCCTTCACGGCTCCACATTGCTGGCTTGCTTGGGCCGGCGGCATGGCGCTGGCGGGCACCGCTGCCCGGAGTGAGAGTCTGCGTGTGCTTTGGTCGGTCTGCAGCACGCGCCTCGCCCTGCTGTGCCCGCCGTGCCTCTGCTCGGGTTGCAGCGCGCACGTCTCATCGTCCCATCGCTCGCCGCCCAAGGCACGCACGCAGGCGCTTTGCGTTGTATCAGCCTGCCCGCCAGTGTGTGATCCGGCGCACCTCACGACTGTCTGGGCCGGAGCAGCAGCTGCGGCAGTGCCGGCCTCATGCACGCTGGTCCCTTTATATGTCGTATGTATGTACGTGAGCACTGTGGAGCGCCCAGGAACTGTACATGTTGCGGTATACGGTACGTTCTGTGCGAATGGTCCATAATCCACACATCCGGGGAGAGCCTTCCGCGCCAATTAGACGCCGCGATCTGCCTGGCATTTCACAAACTCCCGTGCTTCCCCGCCAGCAGGCCTGCTCCCCATCCACGAGGCGCGCTTCCGTGTGCGCCTCGCCGCGGGTGTGTTGTTTCCTGGCGCTGCGTGGCGTTTGCCTATAGCTGCTGTCAATGCGGCTGCCGGCATTGAACAGCTGTGCAGTCGTTCGATATATAGCACTTCCGTCTCGACCGTCTGCGGCTCGCCGTGCAGGGTCGCGTCCTCGGCGAGACGGCGCTGTAGGCTAGCGACGCCTCAATAATGAGCACATCGATTGGGGCGGCGAGATGGCCAGATGCTGGTAGTCTAGGAGCGAGTAGTGCACACGGCCGGCGCGGTCTTGAGATGGCTAAAGCACGCCGACCGACGACCACTTGGCCACGATGAATCGCACATACGGCATGTCCGAGGTCAACGGATAGGGCAGCCTTCCGCCTCTTCGGGCGCCAACTCCGACATCGAACTGCAACGATTTCAGGGCTGGACGACAATCGACGCTTCTGTCGAGTCCCCGATCTCCTCTCGCTAAAGCAGCTCGGCCAGCGCCTGCCTCTCCTGAATCAAACGCTGGCTCGCGACCCACACAACTATCGATCGCACGACACCAGCTCTCACCACCAACCCCCAACCACCACCCTCAGTACCATTGCCGCGCCATGTGGGATCGATCGACACGTGGGACCGCAATCTGCGCTCCCCAATCCGCGCGCCCTCGCCTGCACGCTTGTCGTGGCAGAAACATTCCTGTCGTGGCCCGACACCGCTGCCTGCCTGCCAGCTGCCCACGCTCTCGCATTCTGCACGCTCGCAGCGTGCCACGACGTCGCCCGCCGTGCCACCCTCACCTGTTCGCACACCTCCGCAGCCCAGCCAGCCATCGCGCGAAACGTTCTCCGTGACAATACCACACCCGCCGTCGCGCTCTAGCGCCGCCCAAGTCATAAGCCAGGCTAAGCAACCCCATGCCCTACGCGCGACAACCACCGCCAGCGACGCAGACCCTACCTTCAGTACCAAGTCCCACGCGCCTGGATCCCTCCTGCTCGCAGCTCGCTAGCTGCGGGCGAAAGACGCGCGTGGCATTACAGGGCAAGGCAAGGTAAGGTACACTACGCGCTCACTAACCACGACTCCGACCCCACGGCCGGCACATGCCATGCCATGCCAGCTGGTGCCCTGCAGGCCGCCGCGCAGCTCGCGAAGCGAAGCGAAGAGGTCCACCGTTCTTCCTTCAACCTCTGTACTGTACGTGACCCAGTGCTCCCGCGTGTTTCAACACATCGCCACTCGCGCACGCCTGCATGCCAGAACGCAAACGCCGATTCCCGGCTCGGCTCCTTCGGGTGTCACCACCGGCGCAGCGCAGCGCAGCACCCACGTTTTACCTGCTTGCGTATGTGTGCCTTCGCGCCGCGGTGTTTGATGCCAAGGGGAGGTGCTTTCATTGCGAGCGCGCGCGTGGGCGTGGGATGTGTGAGCGTGTGTGTTCTCTCATCGAGCGCTAAGGCTTGTGACGGGCGCCTGTGCTGTTTACAATACAGTACTGCATAGTAGTCCAATGTGATGTCGTCGTCACTTCGACCGCCAGCGCTAGTGTTGTCCGCCGGTCGCTGTTCTAGCCGACCCAGCAAGTGCACTCAGGCACCTGTCCACAGACCTGACGCCCGTTCGAGCCATTGCACCAGCCAGCACAGCTCGCGCGGAAACTAACCGCAAAGCAAACCTCCCAAGTGATAATTTACGTTGAGAGCCCGGCCAAGCGATCACACTCCGGCACGACTCCAGCCAGCGGAGTCTCCACGCTCGTAGATTTCCGAGTCGCTGCAGGCGCTGCATTGGCGTACCGAGATTTGGCAGACGACGCGAGGCCGGGAGTCGTGTGGACTTCCAGGTCGGAAGCCTGAGAGCTGGGTTCTGGAGAGAGCTTCGGGTGGGGTGGGGACCTCGAGGCTTGCTCGGCAACCGGTGATGTTCGTGCAGCAACTGCCGCGATTTCCATTCGTAGAGCGACGTCTGACGGCCAGCCACGAAATGGTGCCTCCAGCACGGCGCCAGTCGATCGAAATCATCATGCGCAGACGTCATTGGACGTGTCGTTCATCGATCGCATTAGACACGACGACCCCGGCCAGGCACACCTTGAGTTCATTGGCGCTTTGGGCGAAATAGCCTTTTCGACAATCTGGAACTCTCCGCAGCGCCGGGGCAGGGCCCTGGCTGCGCTGTTTGAGTTCGAGACATCGAGAAGGGATGGCTTGCGAAAGGTTCAACTGTAATAGATCGATGCCGGCGGGTGGGAAGTCTATCTGGCGAGGGGAGCGGGTAGGATTCGCCCGTCGGGGCGACTTCGTTCCGGGTGGGATGTTATCTGATGGTTCGTGGAATGCGTGATATGGTACGGTGCAATGTTATGTTGTATCGTGATTCTATCAAGTCTCTGCTTTGCGCGCCTTCCTCGCCTCGTGCCTGGCTTTCCTAGCTCTCCTCCACTGCACGCCGTATTTCATTAGCACCACCAGGCCAAGGCAGGAGATCGCGAACAGGATAGCCAGAAGCGTATAAGCCCAGCCATTGCCCATAGCATCGCTCATAGGAATGATCGCAGCCGACGCCGCAGCGCCCAACAAACAGCGGACGACGTTCGACGCGGCAGTTGCGGAAGTCGCCTGCGTTGGGTAGATATCGACCATGAGCACGTTGAGCACCTGAAAGCCGGCGATGAGCGCGTAGCCCATGAGGAACAGGATCACCACGGGGCCCGCGATGGAAACCCGCGACTCCATCATCCACCCGTACGCGATGACGGTCAGCACGCCGAGCGCGAAGCACGGCAGCGCGATCTCGCAACGCGCTCGCTCGATGGGGAAGTCGGACAGGTCGGTGTTGCGGTTCTTCTGGATGGGGAAGCCCAGACGCTTCGCGTGCCGCGCGTAGTTCCAGTCGACGAGCTTGCCCGTCGTGAAGGCGGAGATGATGCTGCCGCCGCCGATGGCGAGGAAGACGAGGCCGATGTGGACTTCATCGTAGCCGTAGACTTCGGACAGCACGGAGGCGGCGCCGGTCGAGATGGCGTAGAAACAGGCGAAGGCGAGGCCAGTCGCGAGCAACACGGCGCAGGCTTCGAGGTTCTTGAACATGATCAGCGTGGAGAGCGGGTTAGGGAAGCTGATGCGGAAGTTGCTGTGGTGCTTGGCGAGTTCGTCTTCGTCAACGGTCAGACCTTGCTTTGCCCGGTTTTTGTGTCGAATGTAGTCGGAGACGTTCCAGCTCATCCACGGCGGTGGAATCGAGCCATCGCCGACTAGTTTTCGGCTTGTCTCGGGGTGGAAGAGGAAGAAAGGGACGCTGAAAACGCCCGAAATGATTAAGAGGAACCAGAAAATCCAATGCCAGTTGAGGTACTGACTGATGAGACCACCAATGACTGGAGACAGCGTTGGTCCCAGTACAGATCCGAGCGAGGAGAAAGCGATGTACTGTCCTCTCTCCGAGGAGGTAACCAAATCGCCCACCAATCCACTCGCCAAAGCCACCGTTCCACTGCTACCAGCGCTCTGAAGCATTCGCAAGATGAGCAACGCAACGTAGTTGTTCTGCAGACCGAGAGCCAGATTGGCAATCATGTATATGACGAAGCAGAGGATGTAAGCCGGACGACGCCCAGCTGTATCGGAAAAGCCAGCAATCATCATCGGGGCCAATCCTTGAATAACGAGGTACGTCGTGACCGTAACGCTCATGTTGGAATCGGAAACGTTTAGGTCATCCGCGATGACATCCAGGGCCGGGAAGTAAATGCTTCCAGTCATTGGTGAGAACCATGCGGCAAAAGATCCTGCGAAGATGATTGCTCGCTTCTGTCCCACTGTGAAGACCGAGTAGTCTTCTTTTGCGACAACATCGGATCGATCTGGTCGCTCGCTGGGGGGCTCAATGTTCGAAGGAGCTTCATCTTTGGTCTCAGTGGGTGGCGCCTGGTTGCTGTCGGTGTTGCTTTGAGCTCGCTGCACATCGTCGGTCATATTATTACAGTCGTGCGCAAAGCCCACGAGTCTTTGATCTGGTGTCCTGCAAAAACGCCTTTCGTGCGACCATGGGATCTATTATTTAAAAGACATGACTTTTTCCGACATGTCGTCAAGACCGACTGACGGAGTTTTCGACGTTGCGAATCGGTGCTCGAGTTAGTCTCAGAGCCCGTGATCGCAGAACATCGCAGTGTTTACGGGCGACACGGGCGGTGATGGACTCTGCGATGACGGCCAGCGCGG
Source organism: Septoriella neoarundinis (assembly GCA_022813125.1). Taxonomy (NCBI): domain Eukaryota; kingdom Fungi; phylum Ascomycota; class Dothideomycetes; order Pleosporales; family Phaeosphaeriaceae; genus Septoriella; species Septoriella neoarundinis. Next base: position 32,114 of record JAKLND010000076.1, on the reverse strand, counting down.
GCATAGGCTCGGATTTAGAGATTCGTGGCGAAAGTTTAATTTCCGCCAAGCCGACATCGGCGGAGTGAGACACCAGGCCGGGGATTTGATTCGACCAATGGAGGCTTTGTTTTTAGCACAGAATGTAGATGTTCAAATATGAGACTTGCTTGCAGCCAATTGAAGCTGGCGCTATGTCCGAAATCGCCTATAGCAATCCATCAGGTAGGCGCGCTCGGTCGCAAGCCTAAGAGTTGGTTAGTATCACTTCACCTGGTGATGCGATTGTCGAAAACCTACAGGAAGGCAGCGAAGACAGCTCCGATGCTACCGACGCCAACAAGGTCACCCAGCAGTCCGTACTGCTGAAAGAATGGTCGCGCCTGACTGAGCAAACTCGGGACGACCGCTGTGCCAGCGATAGCGTACAGATTGGGTATGAGATCTGTCGGATGAAAATCCTAGACGATTGTCAGCGATTTACTGAATCATCGAACTTATGGACACTTACCACTTGACGTTCAGCAAAGAACCTCTGCACAAAGTGCAGATTGAAGATGATGCGTGAGGCCATGTTGACACAATTGGCCAACACAAGCCCTTTTGCTCCCATTTGGAGAACACTCAGAAACAGGTACGCGCTGCCTGCAAAGGCTACGAAAAACCCGCCCATCCAAATGCTCTGCGTACGAAGGTCTTCGGTCGAAGCTGTTGCGGATACGAAAGCCTCGCTGACACCGTTGACAGCCAGCAACGGGATGTAGTAGCAGTAAGTTCCGAGAACGTCGCCAGCTCCAGTGTCTGACCATTGCGCTCCAGCAACGAGGCGTAGGAGAAGTGGAGCAGCCGAAGGTCCGACTGCGAACGCAATGAGAGAAACGAGACTGTAGATGCGCAAAATGTCTTGGAGTATTATTGCGGCTTGCTGGATGTTGGCGTTGTTCTGTTTCGGCTCAGACTTCTTCGTGATGCCACCAATATGCCTTGTCTCAACAGCATCAGAGCAAAGGTTTGCAAACAAGTTACGAGAGCTGTCTTCGATGGGGCGAAAGAGCATGCGCGCAATTAGCCCGCCGTAGTTGGCAGAAAGAGCGTACATGCCGGTGTCCTTGAGGGTAGCGAGGGCTGAGATGAGGTACTTGTCGCCTTCGGTGAGGATGTATTTGATACCCGTTTGCAAGTACAAAGAGAAGCTGAGAGACAGCAAGGGTTTGGCAAAGAGACCCAGGTAATACTGAATACCGGATCTGCAGAAAACATATCAACAATTAATACTCTTACATGTCAGAGGCTGAATTACGCACCTCTCAGACATTTCGCGCGGCAACAGCGAGAAGCCCTTCTCACGGGCTACAGACCTCATCGACCAAATGTACACCACCGCGAGTGAAGCGCCGTAAGCAAGTTCACCAGCAGCGAAAGGCAGGACACCAAGGTTGGACGATCGATAATTACTCCAAAAGACGAGACCAGCTGTAGCAAATGTCTTCATCAAGACTGCAGCACCTTCAGCGGTAGCTCTGGTCTTGTACAACATGTTCTGCTGCACGGCCACGAAGCTTGGCTCTGAGAGCAGTTCGATCATGGCAGCGAAATGGCATATTTTCAGTGATACGTGCAAGTATGCTACGTTTGGAGTGTCGGTTCTGAGATATGCCTGAGCCAGCGTGAAGCCAATGGGCCCGCCAGCCATAATAGCCAGGTAGGAAAGGTTGATAGCAGCTTGCACGCCGCCATCTGAGCGCCTTTGCGCGACGATCCGTAGACTTTCACGAGCAAAGTACAAGGTCGAAATGACAAAAAGCTCCAGTTGCACTGAAACTCCCAACAATTCCGGAGAGAGGAACCGCAGGAGGAATTGGTTGAGGCCGAACGTGATGGCCCTGGATCCCATCTGCAGGAGGATCAAAAATGTTGCGCCCCTGGCCGAAGCCGAGACTGCTTCGTCGGTCATGCTGCCGGATCGGATTGATGTTCCTTCGATGTTGTTGTGGTAAGCTGGCCATTCACGATCGACCGACGCTGCAAAACAAGCGTCGTCGAACCTCGGCTGCTTGGCGCGTTCGTCGGCTTTTGGCACATGCAACTGCGTCACTCGGCAGCTCTTCTTCCACTCCCATGCCACAGATCGAACCACTGGATGCTATACTAACCCTGGAAACGGATTTCCACGATGCGTGGACACCTCTAGAAAAGTACCTTCATTTAACATATTCCCGACGCCTCCCTGCGCATCAAGATGCTCGAATTCAGAACCGCCGGGTTCAATCCGTACAGCGTCAAGTACTCGCCGTTCTTCGATTCACGACTCGCAGTCAGTGCAGGCGCCAATTTCGGACTCGTAGGAAACGGCAGGTTGTTCATACTCAACTTGACAGCGGAGGGAATCGTTTGCGAAAAGTTCTTTGAAACACAGGACTGCCTCTTCGATCTTACCTGGTCAGAACAGCACGAGAATCAGCTGCTCACTGCAGGAGGTGATGGCAGCATAAAACTATTTGATATTGGCGTGGGCGAGTTCCCAGTTGCAGGATGGCAAGAGCATGGGCGCGAGGTTTTTTCGGTACATTGGAATCTGGTGAACAAGAACACCTTCCTCTCCAGCAGCTGGGATGGGACGGTGAAGATTTGGGCACCTGAGCGCAAAGAGAGTCTCGTCACCTTGCCCGTACACTCTTGCGTATATTCCGCAGAGTTCAGTCCGCACCATCCGGATATCGTGACCTGCGTGTCGCGCGATTCACACCTCCGAGTATTTGATCTGCGACAAAAGCCTAGCGCGCAGAATCATCTTACGCTTGCGATCCCTATACATGCGCCGCTCAAGATTCCCATACCAGGCAACGTCACCGGCGGCGTTCAGCCGTCAGAGTGTCTCACGCACGATTGGAACAAATACCGCGACTCAGTCCTCGCGACGGCTGGAGTGGATGGTACAATTCGCACGTTTGACCTCAGGGCACCATCAGGCCCTGTGAATGTCCTGCCTGGCCACGAGTACGCAGTAAGAAGGGTCAGCTGGAGCCCTCATTTAAGCGACACCCTCCTATCTGCAAGCTACGACATGAGCTGCAGAGTCTGGACGGACGGATCAACGCAGGATAATGGCGGCAGTGGCGTTGGTTTTGGACGTGAGCTCGGCAGGATGGACGCCCACACCGAGTTTGCCATGGGTGTGGATTGGTGTATGTTCGGAGCTGAAGGCTGGTGTTCCACCTGTGCGTGGGACGAAAGAGTACTGGTTTGGGATGTGAGGGATTTCATGAGACGGTGAAGAGTATAACGGCAGGGTCCGAAGAAAATGTGTTACGAATTATGAGTACGACAGCCGTTGCTGAAGTATGGACCGGATTTGCAGAATGCGGCCCGAAATGGCCTTGACTTCCTCCGCCGCCAGAAGGTTTCGTCCAGCATTTGGCGCCACGCCGAACGAAGGCAGTCTTCGACATACGTCCGCACACTCTATCAGTACCGGTGAAGACCTTTCCTGGCTCCTTTGGATTACACTAGTCATGGTCTTGTTGATGGCTGGAAAATCCTCGTCCACGCTGGCGCGCAGCAAGAATCCACCGTCTGGGCAGCTACAATCGACATAAGGAGTGTAAACGCTCACGTGACACCAAATACAACGATGAGTGCTCGCCCTGATAGCTCAGTTGGTAGAGCGCGTCACTAGTAATGACGAGGTCGCCGGTTCGACTCCGTCTTAGGGCACTGATCTTTTTGTCAAATATCGGCACATTAGCTGATCGATGACCTACGCATAGTAAACCGAGGCGGACAGATCTTTGATGAAGATACATGGCTCGAAAACCTTGTCCCGCTTGCAAAGTGCTCAGCTCCGCTCCGGGCAGAAGCGAACGGAATCTTAGGTCATGTCAAAGCCTACAGCAATCGGAAACACGCCATCAACGAAGATTAGTGAACGATAGGGTGACATGGGCGCTTCAATTAAGGATCAGACGACTGTTTTCTTTGCGCAGAAGCTGTGTTTCCGAAGTCCGACCAAGATGCACTTCGGCCGACGATGAAACACCCTCATATTAAAGAAGATCCGAAGACTGTAACCACAATACGAGTATACAGCCATGCTGAAAGCACCTGCACTCCCAAGAGCGATATCAAAGAAAATGTATGGAGGGCACAAAGGGGTAATGTTCACGGCACTGTGAGAGAAGCCCTTGCAGCCACAAAATTCTCACTTGTCGTTAGCAGCATCCATGTCTCTCTCATCGTTCTTGACTTTACGCCACCATTTCCATGTGAGGGACGGTATTCCAAGCCATCCTTTTGTGCGCCACGATCCGTGCTTCGACTTGTATAGCCTACGGGCAGCAAGGGCCAGAATTATCGTGAACACAAACAACCCGACAAAAGCTCCAATTGCAGGCCCTGAGCCGAACCCATCATCACCCTTGATATTCATGCCGAAGATGCCAGTGACCAATGTAAGCGGCAAATATATTGCAGCCTGGACTGTGGCCCATGTCGCCAACCCTTTCTGCCTCATACCCTCATGGCCTTCGCGAACACTCACTGAGCTCATTAAGATCTGAAAGTCGTCCAGGATCAACTTGCCGAGCTTGCCGGCACGATTGACAAACTCTGGCAAGTGCTCGACCGGTGAAAGATGCGAGGCTTCATGTCTCTGCCTGATTCGAGGGAAGTTTTCGAAACAGGCAGCCAAGTGGGCCGGCATGTGCATTATTGCGTGCTGCACCTGGCTGACTAAGCTCTCCAGATCTTCGCGGCAGTCATGGAGTATGTCGTTGATCTCATTCATTTTCTCCATCGTGCTGGCCTTGGGAAGCTGTTTTAAGCTCGGGAAGTAGATCTTCCTCTCAACGTACTGCAGGTTTCTTTTCCAAATGAAGCTTGCGACGATCAATAGGAAGGCTTGAGGCTCCAACGGTCTCATCCTTCCTCTTCCCCAACCCCCTTTTCCAAAGATAAGGCTCGCTTAATGATATCATCCATAGATGATATGCTCGCATTCTGCACTGGTGGTCTGCGCTCGCTAGGGCTTGCGTGACTAATGAAGATTTCGTTTGGAAAATTGAGAACGCTAGATTCGCCCAAAGCCTGGATCCATTTGGCGTGGATGTTCTCGATTTTGCACACGCAATCATCGTCCTCTGACAATTCGCTGACGATTTTCTGAATTGCTTGCAAAGGCTGATCCCCATCGACCATGATCGATTAGCCTTTGGGTGAAGATGGTGCAGCGGCAGTGATTAATGCCTTGGTTTGCAAGCTCACATGGCTCACTAATGCTGTCTGGCCATAGGGAGTCGAGCTCTTTTCCCCGAATACCAGTGGATTGATAGAATCGTGGTACCACGCCTGTGGCATTCTCGGAATAACTTGAACTTGATTCATCTTTCTTCTCAGGCTCGAAAATTGCCTTGAACTCCGTTTCAAGCTTGGCCCGGAGGTTCGCGTTCGCGCTCGCTAGGTCCGGTGAAGGCCTGACCCATGTCGTTTTCTGAGTGTCAAGGTCGACGTTGTACCGTCTCTCATGGCTTGCGGCTTCGGCGAATTGTTACGGAAGGGTCCACGTCTCGCCATCTATGTCGTCAGCCGGGAGGGACCCATGAGTATCCCCGAAGTGTGCCCTTAGAGAAGGATTGATAGTGGAATTTCCAACACGGTACCCTACTAGTCAATCTCAAAGAACCGGTCAATATAAACCACTGACCGGCGCTTTCTCGGGGGCTTGGGATTGATAGTTCTCTACCCATTAGGTGCCATCAGCTTTGGAGCATAGGATAAATGAGACATAGTGAGGAATAAATGGTAAAATCTGGTATGAAAAGCAAGGGTATCACGCAATGTAAGCAACTATCGGCGTTCTGTTTCCCTGGAGCCATCAAACACAGGCAATCTCAGTGAAATAGGGAGGAATTGCAGGCTCAGGCTGCCGTATCACTCGTCTTCATCACTTGTGGCCTCGTGGTTGGCCTTGAGCTTGTACTGATCAAGCCTGCTGGACGTGGCTGGGGTGGCATCATCGTCCTCATCCGCTCCGGCTTCGAGATTGCTGTCCGGAGCTTCCCCATCGTCGTCTTGCTTGGAGTTAACACCGTCATATGCCGGACGCGGAATAGAAATGCCCTTGCCCTTCAATGATTTCTCGATCTCAGGCAGCATTTCGATGAACGAAGAGAATTGCTCGATGTTCAGAGAAATTCCCTAGACGAGTCTTAGAATAACAGAGCCTTCGATACATGACCAGGAGGCTTCAGCATACCTTCTTTCCCGGAAGCATTTTGTCATCTTTCTCGTAGAACTCACGGATGTCGACAAGCTGCTTCCCCTTGAACTCATTGATCTGGACACGGCGAGTGCGACCGAGCTTTGTCGCGCATCAGCCATGCAGTCAACGGATATAGTTAACGAAGCTTCAGCTCACCTCCCAGTACTCATTCTCGGAGTCCCCTTTGCCCGCGCTGCTGCCGGCGGCTGCTTTGGACTTCTTGCTCTTGGGAGCATCCTCGACGAAGCCGCCGTCAGCCTCGTAATCGTCGCTGGCGCCGCGCTTGCGAGACAAAGGCATCCTGGGTTCGTTATGAGATTATTTCAGCTGTGGCTAGTTGATGTGGTTGATGAGCCGCCCGATCTGCCGACGAAAGTACTGAAAGCGAGCGGACGCTTTCAGCGAAACGCGTGAGGTCGGTTGGTGACGTCACATGATTCCTGAGCACCTCTCATGCCCTGCTCTCTCCGAGCTGGAAGCACTCTACTTCAAGCTTTTGACGCATATGATCTTGTGTCACGGCTGAGAATTTCAGTCTGTAATGATCGTAGGTTCTGACGATTTGAGGGCGATGGCACTTGTCGATCTACCAGTGCCACCTAACGCTGGACTGGAACACTGCTTCTTCAGCTGCCAAGCAGTGAGTAGGTGATATCTTTTCATGGTTCATCAGCCATTCAAACATCGATCCTGGCTCAATGCCATATTGGGCTTCGATTGCTAATTGTCATACTCAAGTGAAATAGAATATAACCTCATTGTCAAGCATTCGACCCTGGGCGGCTAACGCAGATCCTCGGTTTGAGCGGCAGACTAAAACCATGTAGATCCGCATGCCCGCGGAGACGCCACATTTGACTGAAGTCTGCACATGCGGAACATCTCTCCTCCCATCACCTCACCATGAAATGAAGGAATCGAGCGACTCTGGGGACAGTCCGGCAGCTGCCAATGGCACTGGGAGTGGCGCGTTTGGTCAAACTGAGAAGACGCAGGACGAGCGCTCGCGTCTCGATGCCAGAACATGGCTTGTTGAGCGTTTCAACTGGAGCTGGTTCACATGCACACAATCTACCGGCGGCCTGGCCATCCTGCTGTCCGAATGCCCCAAGCAATTTGACGGTCTACGTACCATCGGAACGATCGTGTTCATCTTCAACATCGTCCTCTGGCTTATCTTCAGTGGACTCACCATCACCCGCTGGCTTCTCCGACCGGCTAAATTGAAAGCCAGCTTCACGCAAACGCCGGAATGCTTCTTCTATGGATCCTGGTGGCTCACAATTGCGACTATCATCGTCGGCATGCATAACTTTGGCGTTGAGCACAGTGGCCCGTGGCTGATAACCGCCATCCGTGTCTGCTTCTGGATCTATGCTGCCTGCACTCTGCTCTCGTCTGCAGTGGTGTTCGTCGTGATGAGCAAATACTCTTCACTTCCAAATTGCGGCGCGAACCCGGCAATTTTACTCACGGTCTTTCACGCTATGCTTACGGGGACCATCGCGGCAGTCGTTGTTGGTAACCAGCCACCTCATGACCGCCTGCCAATCATGGTTGCCGGTGTCGCGTACCAGGGATTCGGGTGGGTCATGAGCATGGTGTATCTGTCCTACATCTTCAATTCCATGCTCCAGAATGGACTACCTGCTGCCAGTGTGCGACCAGGGCTGTACATGATAGTCGGAACTGCTGGCTACACTATCGTAGTCCTGATAGGAAACGCTCGTGGTGCGCCGGCCGACTACGGTTACTTTGCCACCCATCCCACCGCGGCGGAGTTCTTGCTAGTCCTCGCCACTTGGACCGGTGTCTTCCTTTGGGTGTTCACCTTCTGGTGCTTCGCTGTCGTGACATTGAGCATTCTGTCGAATGTGCTGCAAAGAGATGACAACGGTCAATGGGGTCTCAGTATGAGCTTCCACAATACTTGGTGGGCGTTCATCTTTCCGAACGTCGGCTTCACACTTTCGACAATCTACCTCGGACAAGAATTTGAGAGCAATACGGTGCTTTGGGTTGCTACAGCGATGGTGATCTTGGTGGTCATTTTCTGGCTACTCGACATTATCACTTTCTTCAAAGCGATCTTTGTGTCGCTTCTATATGACTCTCGAGTCAAACTTAGTTAGCATAGCTGTAGAGCCGCTATTCAACTGCCTCTGTACATCTGCGTTACTATATATACATAATCCGAGAGTGACTATGTCATTCAACTCCTTAGTAGTCTCTAGATCTCCTCGTCGGCAATGGACACCAGAAGAAGATCGGCATCTGTCGCGGCAAAGATGCACCAACCAATCGCGCCGTCAACGGCTAGCTTTACTGTACTGTACGTCTTTGGCTGGGCGAGTGGGGCAATTGGAAGCCGACACCGCAGTAACATCACTCCTTCGTGTGGCACGTCTGACCTCGTGGCCTTTTTCAAATCGTTCCCTTTGAGTACTCATTGCAACTACTCAACCATACAGAGCTTCACTGATCTGCTGCGGGCGTTGTCTTTCTAGCATTGGACGTGCACGCATCGGCAACGCTTGCTCGGACTTGCTTCCATCCGAGGAGCTGGGATTGGACTTCAATTGCCGACATAACATTGAACAGTCCACGAAGAATATTATTGCTTTGAGGAAAGGCCCCAAAGCAACACTTGAAGGAAATGTTGTCCAACATGCGTGCTCTCAGAGCAGCATCAATGCTCGCCGGAGGCAGAAGAACCACACTCCGGCACACCAAACGATGGCAGTCGACCTCACCTCAAACTCCTACCCCAACCCGACAAACATTCTGGACAACCGGCCGGGTCCTCCTGTTCTCAGCCTTCACCGGCAGCCTGACCTACCTCTACGGCATAAGCGACAACTCGCCCTCTCCGAAACCCCAGACCACCACCCCTCCCCACCACTCAACCTACGCCTCAACCGCCACCCTCGAAACAGCGATCGCCTCCCTCCGCTCCCAGCTCGGCGAAGACGCCATCTCCACCGACGCCGACGACCTGCACTCCCACGGCTTCTCCGCCTGGTCCAGCATCAACACCACCACCCTCCCCGTCGCCGTCGCCTACCCCCGCTCCACCGCCGACGTCCAGCTCCTCGCCCGCGCCTGCTCCGCCCACCGCATCCCCCTCATCCCCTACTCCGGCGGCACGTCGCTCGAGGCGAACTTCAGCGCCCCGCACGGCGGCATCAGCGTCGACTTCGCGCACATGGACGCCATCCTCGCCGTGCGCCCGGACGACATGGACGTCACCGTGCAGCCGGCCGTGGGCTGGATGGCGCTGAACGAGTCCCTCAAGCCGCACGGGCTCTTCTTCCCCGTCGACCCGGGCCCCACGGCGATGATCGGCGGGATGGTGGGGACGGGCTGCTCGGGCACGAACGCGGTGCGCTACGGCACGATGCGCGACTGGGTGGTCAACCTGACGGTGGTGCTGGCGGACGGCAGCGTGATCAAGACGCGGAAGCGGCCGCGGAAGAGCGCCGCGGGGTACAACCTCACGGGGCTGTTTGTGGGCAGCGAGGGGACGCTGGGGCTCGTGACGGAGGTCACGCTGAAGCTGGCCGTCGTGCCGCAGACGACGAGCGTGGCGGTGTGCGCGTTCCCGTCGATGCGGGCGTGCGCGGCGACGAGCGCGGGCGTGATGAGGGCTGGGATTCCGGTCGCGGCGATGGAGGTGATGGACGAGGTGCAGATGGGGGTTGTCAACAAGGCGGGCGGGGCGGGGGGGAGGAAGTGGGCGGAGCGGCCGACGTTGTTCTTCAAGTTTAGTGGGACGCCCGGGGCGGTGGCGGAGCATGTGGAGCAGGTGAGGGAGATCAGTGGGAGGCAGGGGGGTGGGGTGTTTGAGTTTACGGCGGACGAGGAGGAGCAGAAGGCGCTTTGGTCGGCGAGGAAGGAGAGTCTGTGGAGTATGTTGGCGTTGAGGGGGGCGGGGGAGGAGGTGTGGTCGACGGATGTGGCGGTGCCGATGTCGAGGTTGGCGGAGATTATCGAGGTGAGCAAGAATGAGATGGATGAGTTGGGGTTGTTTGCGAGTGTGCTGGGGCATATTGGGGACGGGAATTTCCACGAGTCGATTATGTACGATGCAAAGAACCCGGAGGAGAGGAAGAAGGTTGAGGAATGCGTGAAGAGGATGGTCGAGAGAGCTTTGGAGATGGAGGGAACGTGTACGGTGAGTTGTCTTCGATCTGTTTCTTTCCGACTTGCATCCGCTGATCATCGACCAGGGCGAGCATGGCATTGGCATCGGAAAGAAAGCGTCGCTCGTCAAGGAGCTAGGCGTCGACACCATCGGCGTAATGCAGAAGCTGAAAGCTAGTCTGGATCCTCTTTGGATCATGAACCCAGGTAGGAGTTGGCCGTTCCCAGGACGAATGTACCACCTCACTGACACGCTGCTCACCAGGCAAAATCTTCGACCCACCAACTTCCAGCTAGCCTGTTATTCAGGGATGCTCCCCTATCACAAGCAAAGTCAGTCGGTATCATCGAGATCGCGCCTAGTGTGAATCTAACAGTAGCCTCAGAAATTACGAGTAAACGCCAGTGATACCACCCCCGCCCTAAGAGCTGTCATGCAATGCATCAAAGAGTCATTTCATAATTCGTATACGTCGTGTGTATGTATATCCATCTCGCTCTCAAGCAAAAGCCCGCCGCCGCTGGAAAAAGCGCTAAGACAACACCACAATCCAACAAACCCACCCCAGACATACAATAAAAAAAAGGGAAGGGGTATAATAGTAATAACGACGAAGCCGCCGCCTCAACCCACCCGACCGTCACTACTCCTCGCCCTCTCCCCCCCACTCCACGCCCGGCAACCTCCCCTCGACGCCCAACCTCCTCAGAAACACCGCGTCCATCACCTCCCACCTCCTCACCAACCCCTCCCTCTTCCCCTCCACCCCGCGCACCAGCACCCCAAACCCCCTCTCCAACCCCTCCACCTCGCCCCCATGCGCCCTCCTCAGGTTCCCCACCTCCCTCTCCTGCCTCTTCACCCTCCCCTTCAACCTCCGCCCCTGCTCGCCCCTCAGCACGCGAATCGCGCCCTCGTGCCGCCCCGCCAGCCCCGCCCTCGCCGCGCGCGCCTTGCCCAGCTCGCGCAGATCCTGCTCCGTCACCGTCCGCCCGTGCGGCGTGCCGCAGCCCAGCGTGCCCGCGCAGTAGGCCTCCATGTGGCGCAGGGCGGTGGCCAGGTCGCGGGCCTCGCGCGCGTGCGAGGCGAGCAGGTCGGCTTCGGCCTGGACCTGGGCGTCTTCGGCGTCGGCGAGGGCGGTGGCGTGGGCTGCTTGGAGGTCGGCGAGGGCGGTTGCGTGGCGGTGCTGGAGGGCGGCGAGCGCGGTGGCGCGCGCGGTGTGGAGGGCGGAGGTTTGCGTGGCGGACCAGGTTTGGTAGCGGTCGCGTTGGAGGGTTTGGGCGGCGCGGTGGGCGGGGAAGGTGGGGAGGTGGGAGGTTGTTGTGAGGGGGAGGGTGTGGGAGTGCGACTGAGGGGTTGGGTGGTGCGGTGTGCTGGTTGGGCGACTGCGGGTTGAGGGGGTGGTGGAGGCTGCTTCGTCCCATTGGGAGAGCTTGTCGAGGAGGGCGGTTTGCTCGTCGTGCGTCATTACTTCTTCGACTAGGTGGCCGGGGATGGGTGTGCCGCAGCAGCTGGGGACGGAGCCGAGGGCTCCTTGGGTGCCGGCGTTGATGGTGTTGCGGAGGGATTGGGTGCAGAGCCTGTGGCCGCAGGGTAATCTGTGGATTGCTCGACGCTGGCTGAAGGCATTCTGAGGGCAATGTGGGCATCCGTCTAGAGGAAGCGAGGGATCCGATCCGTTGCGGTTCAGCTTCAGCATGCTCAGTCCGCGCAGCTTGCGGAAGTGTTTCTTAGGCGAAGCTTCCGAAGGAGAGGACAAGGCCAGCGACAAGGAGGACCGTGAAGGTGTGAGCGGCGGCGTGAAGGACAGGGAGTCCCGTCTCTCACTCAGCGAGCCGCGCGAGAGGAAAGAATCATAGTCGCGGAACGACAGCGAATCCTTCTTCCTGCCGCGAAGATACGCCTGGTCTCTGTTGCAAAAGTCCGAGAAATTACTGGTCAAGCCAGTCGAGCGCGAGGCCCTCGAGCCGATCGACCCAGATCTCCTGACCACATCGGACGACCCAAAAGTGTTGGTGGACGCGGCCTTCGCGTCTTCCTTCGACAGCCTCAGAGCTTCCGCGTGCAACCCCAGCTCTTGCGCTATAATTCTGATTCGCTCATCCAGTGCATCCTCAGTATCGCCGTACTCGAGCTCCAGCACGTCTCTCGCAAAAGATGTCTCGAAGTCGCCGAAGGGCAGCGGGTGCTCCTCGGCAGTGCTCGGAAGCATGCTCGTCGGCGTTCGGAGTGGTGCCGGCGTCTTCAACCCTCGCAATAATGTACACCGCAGGCGCTCGGAGACGTCATCGAAGGTGGTGCTGGTGGTGGCGGCGGCGGCGGCGGCGGCGGGGTCGAGGGTGGTGGGCAGCAGGACAACTTGGAGCATCGGAGGGCGTCGACGGCGGCAGGGAGTGTCGTCTCTAACGGGCAGGCGCAAGGGCCAAGGCGTGAGGGCAATTCGCGAGCGATCACTGCTGGCGGCGCAATGGTGATGCGCGCTGGTGCAGGGATGGGGCGGCAGCGGAGGGGATATGCGAGATATGCGAGTCGCGCGCCGGGATGCTGGGGGAGTGCAGTGGGCGGGAGGAGGAGGGCGCGGCTTAGTCAAGGGCAGGTGGCAGGCGGGTTGGAGGGTTGTAGGGCGGTAGGGTGTGCAGCGTACAGGTACCTACGTGCGTCGTGCGAGGCGCCATGGGCGGACGGGAGGGGCGCGACGGAGCAGGTTAAGTATGAGGCGGGATCGGTATGCACGAGGTCGGAGGTGACAAGTACCGCCGCAGGCTAAGCGCTGCCGCGGCGGACGCTGGCCATAAGACGGGCGCGGAGTGGGTATGGGAGGGTGGTGCAGCGTACGGGCGACGGTGGTATGGCTGCGCGCCTGCCGCCGTGCGCTCGCAGGAGCCGAGCGCGGGCCTTACCAGCGACCTGCTATAGCACTGTACCTTATTAGGTATTGCCGTTGCCAGCGCCAGAGTCAGTAGCAGCAGCAGCAGCAGCAGCAGCAGCAGCAGCAGCAGCAGCAGCAGTATTATCAGCATCAGCATCAGCATCAGCATCAGCGCAGACCGCAGCGCGCCTGGGGCCACGGCCGCAAATAGAGCGAGACAAGCAGAGCAGGAAGAGATCGCCGCGGAGGGCCGAAGGATGTCGTGCGCACAGGTTTCACGGAGTGCATCCTCCCGCTGCACCTCGCGTCCACCGTCGTCGCCCTCCAGCCGCCCAGCCGCCCAGTGCTGCAGAAGAGACGACGCGAGAGACGACAGACACAGACAGACAGCCAGACAGACAGCCAGACGGACAACCAGCCAGCCGTCGATGAAGTCGGCCTGCCGTCCGCCCGGCCAGCGCTACCGGCATCTTCCACAACTCGCTGCGCCCAAAAGAGACAGAGCCCCGAAGCTTGACCCTCCCCCCTCGCTTACGGCCAGCCAGCAGGCGGCCGATCTGCCGCTCCACTATCAACCTTCAGCGTATATCACACCTTTAAACATCCTCAATCCTCGTCTCTGCCTGCCCAAACGCCCGCCTTCACCGATTTCCCAAGCGCTATTCCTCACCCCGCTCGGCGCCATCGCCCCTTGACTCACCCATCACCCAATCCTTCCTCCCGAAGCCCCGGTCCAGCCCGCAAAACCCTGCGCGGGTTCGGTCGCCAGATCTACACCTTCAGTAGTACCACAGACAGTAGGGGTACGTGCCTGCCTCGTTTCTGCATACGAGCCGCGAGCGAGCGAGCGAGCGAGCGAACAGCGCGCGGAACCGCACTCCGGGCCTCCGCAAGCGAAAAAAACGGCCGATCTCGTTTGCGGGGAGGCCGGCTTGGTACCTACCTTTGCCTACCTTACCATCAACTAAGTTCGAATCGTCCGGTGGCCGGGGAGGCGAGCGAGACGGTAGTTCTAGGTCTCTCGAGTATTAATACCAACTCTCGGGGTCCGTGAGACAAACTTCCTCGTCGCGCGGACGGAAATAGACACGCAACGTCTCCTTCGATATGTGATTTTTTTAAGATTTGCCCCAAGTGGCGTCCGCTTTTGCGATACGATCTCTCCGAAGGCGATGGGATTGTTTGGCGCGCGCCAGGGCGCGATAGCGGACAGCCACGTATTCGCTGCCGAACTGGGTGGCCGGGTCGAGGCTTGCGGCGCGTCGACGTCGATGGCTGAAGGAAGGGTCTTGGGTGGGGAGTGGGGAGTGGGGAGGGTTGTTATTATGACGGGGTTGTTAATGCTGGTGACATCGCTTTTGCATATAGCATGGGTTTGTGAGACTTTTTGAGGATATCGTCGATATGGATAATAGTTGAGGAGCCGCGGTGTCGATGGCTTTGTTGAGTGGGCTATATCGCTGTTCGCTGATATTTTCGTCACGCGAGACATTTGAGCTCGTATCGTCCTGCGGCTATCGTCTGTTCGGCAGAATCATCTTCGAGTCGTTCGCAATTGTCTTGTCACGGCTGGACATCAGCGCTGTTACTGACTGGCCGCCTAGGCTCGCAATCGACCTCATCTGTCAGACAAATTCACCACACACGGTATCGTAGAGTCCCGGATCATCACTTTCATTAAATCATAATCATAGTCACCACCCATACCACCTCACCTCCCCCTCCCACAACACCCTCCAAAACCCAACCATCCCCACCTCCACCTCCACCTGCCCCCACCCCTTCCCCTCCCCGACAAAAGCTCATCCCCCTCCCCGTCATCATCCTCATCATCCTCAAAAAAACACGCCGGGTGCACAACCCCCCTCCCCTCTCCCACCGCCCCAGCCCTCCCAACCAAACTCCCGAAACTCACCCTCGCAACCCCCGGGCTCGCCAGCACCGTCTCTTCCGACCACCGGCTGCGGCTGAGCAGGGGTTTCTGCGCCGAGGAGCCCGGGGAGGTGGAGGAGGAGGAGCGGGAGGTCGGGGCGGTGGAGGTCGAGCTGGTGGAGAGGATGCGGAGGGGGATTTGGGCTGTTGTGGTGGTGGTGGTGTGGGTGGGGTGGCGGAGGGTTGTTATCGTTGGTGTCGGTGGGGAGATGGAGGCGCGGGGGCGGGTGCTTGTGGGTGTTGGGGTGGTGATTTTTGCTCCGGAGAGGAGGCGGGGGCGCCAGGGTGGGGTTGTCGAGGGGGTTTGGTTGGGTGGTGGTGATGTAGTCTCTGTGGAAGTCCGTGGACGAAAGGGTGAGTCGCTGATCACGCGCGCGAGCCTGTGGGCCGACGGCGAGGTGTCTTTGACGGTGGGGAAGAGGCTGTATTTCTTCGCGTGCCGTTCGGGCTTTTTCTCTTCGAGTGGTCGGGGCGAGAGCGGCGTGAGGTAGATCTCATCATCGTCGTCTACTTCGTCCGCGCCTGACTTTGCGTCCACGGGCATGAGCACAGCTTTCGCAGGCAAGCCGAAATCGAACCTCCCAACCGCCGAATCTCCAACACAACCGACCACCTCCGGACTTTGCATCGGCGACGAATCGCGGATGTAGTAGTCCAAAATCCCAAACGACATCTCCGACCCTCTGCTCGCCACACCCCGCCGCCACGACGGCATCCTCTTTGGCGGCGGAGGCGGAGGCGGAGGCGGAGGAGGCATTCTGCTCGGCCACGGCATAGGCACAGCAGCAGCGAAATCCACCACCTCCGGCTCGCGAAGCGTCTCGCCCGGCTCCAACCTCACACTCCCTTTCGCCTGCGCCAGCCTAACATCCAACGGCGTCGGCCTCCTCCCAGCGACACCTCCGCCACCGCCGCCCATCGGCCTTGGAAACTTCACCCTCTCATCGCGCGGTTCCTTCAGCGGCGGAGGCCGCGTCGTGATCTTCGTGTGCGTCCATTTCTCGTCCTGGGGCGGTAATCGCCGCGTCGTAGCCATGTTGTCGTTGTCGTGATGATCCTTGCGGGAGTACGGCTGCGGTCAGAGCGCAAAACAAAACCGGGATGTGTCTGCGCGAGCGCGCGCGCCCGCGTGCGGGCCTCCTGACTTTGATGTATGGTGCATTTTTTTTGCGTTGCGCGTGCGAGCTTGGTGTTCGGTGACGTGAGGGGTGGAATGTGAAAGGCAAGTGTGTTGTGTCAACAATTGGGTTTGGCGGGTCTTGACAGCCGACGCAAGGGATTGAAGGCTAGCTTCGAGGTTAGTGAAACCGAAAGTTGCGCTCTACGTGATTGGGGAAACGGATGTCGATGTTCTAGTAGGTCAGTCTCGGAAAGGAGGAAAAGTTCGTCATCCTACGCCGCAATGGCCAGCTCGTCGTTTGGAATTTGTCCATCGTCAATGGATATTTACCCTTGCGTTCTCGAGGCACAAATCATCGCATATCAAACGTAATGTCTTGAAGCTCCCTACCTCTACCTCTCTTTGACGGAAGCGAGGGCGTTCAATTTGTGAGTTTGCTTAGCAAATCTGGACACATCGTCTGCAAGGTTGTCCTTTCGCTCGTTCTTAACAGGAACAAGAGCTCGATTGCCAGGCAAGGCGTGATGAAGTGCTATTGCAAGGAGTCTTGCTACCGGATCGCAGGGAAAGTGCTCCTATTGGTCACTTGACCTAGAGCTGCCAGAGCCGCGGCTACACTCGCAACTTTCGACGAAGAGATGTTTTCATTATACAGTAAAGCTGCAGATTGATAGTCTTTGTGAAACCATAATATTCACTAGCAAAAAGCGAAGAGGATTCCTCCAGATCTCACAAAGCAGGTGAAGTCGAAAGCTTGGCCCGAGCTTGACGTCAGGTCAGCCCTAGTGGCCGATAAGTATGATGGTATCTTCGGTGCAGCGACTGTACTGCTCGACTGCAAACAGAGATGCATCGTGACTCCAGCCGCTGCTCCGGAGCAATGGAAGTAGAAACGTTAGCGCAAGATAATCGTGAACATCAACTGCCCGCGCCGGGCTGAGAAACCACATCAGCTTCCATCAACGCAGCAAAGCATCCACTGCAACATTGCCGCGTGGATGGAAATCCATCCTGGTAGACTTCTAGTATTATCTTAAGCCATCTCTCAAAACAAAACAAAACAATCTATCTCCCAAAGATGGCCTCTCAAGAACAGCCCAACGGCGCACCGCCAACCTCAGAAACCGACTACTTCGCCTCCAACCCCGAGCCAGCCTCCCTCGACCAAACCACCTCCCTCGCCCGCGATTTCATCAACTACCACGCAGCCAACAAACGCCGCGTAGCCCTCGTCACCTCCGGCGGCACGACCGTACCCCTCGAGAACCAAACCGTGCGCTTCATCGACAACTTCAGCGCCGGCACGCGCGGCGCCACATCCGCCGAGTACTTCCTCGAAAGCGACTACGCCGTCATCTTCCTGCACCGACAGTTCTCCCTCCTGCCCTACTCGCGGCACTACTCGCACAGCACCAACTGCTTCCTGGACTTCATGACGACCAGCGCCTCCGGCGAAGTCGTCGTCGACGCCTCCTACCAGGCCCAGATGTCCGCCGTGCTCCAGCGCTACGAGAAGGCCAAGCGCGAGAACGCCCTCCTCCTCCTCCCCTTCACGACCGTCAACGAGTACCTCTGGGACCTGCGCGCGCTGGCGACGCTGATGCGCCCGCTGGGCGCGGACGGCCTGTTCTACCTCGCGGCGGCGGTGAGCGACTTCTTCGTGCCCGCGCAGCGCATGGTCGAGCACAAGATCCAGTCGTCGGAGGACTTCAATCACGCGAACGGCGGAGACGGCAGCGCCAAGCCCGCGGCGCAGATGGCCGGCAAGTCGCTGGTGATCGACCTGGACCCCGTGCCGAAGTTCCTGAAGACGCTGGTCGACGCGTGGGCGCCGCGCAGCATGATCGTGAGCTTCAAGCTGGAGACGGACCCCGCGCTGCTGGCGGAAAAGGCGCACTACGCGCTGAAGAAGTATGCGCATCACCTTGTTATTGGCAATCTGCTGAACACGCGCAAGTATGAGGTTTTGTTTGTGAGTGCGGCGGGAGGGGAGAAGTGGATTCGGGTGCCGGCTGGGAGGAGGGCGAAGAGTGTCACGTCTCCGAGGCCGGAGGATCAGGGTGATGCGTCGTCGAGGGAGACGCCGGTGGAGATTGAGAGTTTGATTGTGCCCGAGGTGGCGAAGATGCATTCAGAGTTGATCGCTAAGAGTTGAGCAGCATATCTCACGAGTAGCTAGAAATGTCATGACATCACGTCTATGGTCCTACGATTGAGACCCTTCGGATAACTCCATCAGTTTCGAAGCTGAACGTTACTGTAGTACCAGAGCATCACTCATAGAATTATCCTCCACTGAGCCGTCTTGTGACGGATTTTCTCCCCATAAATGATCAAAGGTATCGCCAAAGCCAAGATCGCCACGTAAATGCCGGCTTGCGTGCCAAACGAGTTGACATAGCCCGTCTGCGCCCACGCGTCTACTCCCCACAGGAATCCGAAGGCGACGATGTTCTGGAATTAAGATATGTCAGCGACTATGAAGCATTAATCAGGGCTTCTTCACGTACCTTAAGCCCATTCACAAGCAAAAGCGCGTCGGCGTTGACAGGCAGATAGCAGTCGCTCACATATGTCATCGTAGCGACTGGTACAAATGTCAGGCCCACCGCGACCATGCCATAGCCGAAGAATCTGCAAGTCCGCGTCAACAAGTATCCAGACATCGGACACGTCTCAACCCAAACTCACAGTGATGTCCAGTGCAGACCCAACTGCCCTCCATACCCAAACGCAAGACATCCAGCCGGCACAATCAAGGTCGGGATCCAAAGCAGATGCAGTCTAGACTCCGGCTGGAACACTCCGCCGTGCCGCTTGCTGTACCGGTCCGAATAGCGATCAACGAGCCAACCACCAGCCCAGGCTCCAAAAAGGTTGCCAAGTAAGCCGGGTATATTAATCAAGCCGACGATCGAAGGGCCGAAGCTGTACGGAGCGACTTGGAGAAGGAACGGGTTGAGGATGTTGATTGCCACTACCCAGGCGAGGGAGACGCTGTGAATGTGTTAGCTACTTGATGGGGATAGATGGCGACATAGAAACTTACGCGTAACCGAGAAACGAGAATGCAACTGCCGGGTAGACGATGAGAGGGAATGGTCGGAGGAAAAGTTTCAGCAAATTTGTTTCCTTCGGCACACCAGTCCAAAGGCTGAGCTGCTGTCGGTAAGTCTTCTTCGGCCTTTCTTCAGCTGAGCCATTCGCTCGCATCTCTCTCCCATTGGCGCTGATGCTCTTCTCCATTGCGGCACCTTCCTCGTCGGAGTTGTTCCGCAGTGATGAAGAGCTTGCCGAAAGTGAAGGCAAAGCATCGTCGATTCCAGCGCGATCGTATCGCGTCTCAGGAACAAGCAGGAGAACTGCGAGAAAGTTGATAGCAGTGAGGATGAAGGCGAGCCACTTGTGCCAGCGCCACGAGACGCTTTGCACGATGAATCCGCAGATCAAAGGGCCGATCGTGTTACCTCCACTGATGAAGTTCATGTAAACACCCATTAGATTTGCACGCTCGTGGAGAAAGTACAAATCATTGACAATCGAGGCGCCGAGAGCTTCAGTGGAAGATGCGGCGAAGGCAGCGATGATATTACTCCAGAGCAAGCTCTCAAACGTGTCAGCCACAGCTCCCCATAGATAGCAAAGGCAGAGCAGCAGTGAGGCGAAAACAAAGATTGGACGCTTGCCCAGGTAGTTGGCCATTGGTACCCAGAAGAAATTAAAGGCGCCGAGGACCAAGATTGGCCATAGCAGTAATCCACTGGTCTCGCTTTGGCTCTTGTTGAATTCGATGCTGAGGGTGTAGAATGCCGGTGCAAGACCACCAATGGCGAAGTTCCCCAAGAACGTAAAGGCGCAGACGCTGCCGAAAGCAACGTGTTTCTTCCATCGAGGCCATCTCAGAGGGTCATTTGGGTCGAGAGGGTTGGGTGTCGGATGTAGAACGAAGTGGCCAGTGTCGCCGGCTTCATGGAGTTTGACGGTTCCGTCAGAGCTGTCCAGGTCTCGGAGAGAATGGAAACGCATCTTGTTGAGTGAGTCTAACTCCTTCAAAGACTGTAGACCCAAGATTCGAACCAGTGCGGATGAGATGGAATGGGAACTGCTGGTTTAGGTGCTGGCGCCTCTTCCATTCTCCAAGGGAGCGAGAGAGGTTTAAACGCGAGCAGCAAGGAATCAAGAAATGAAGCTGACAGCCGATCGATTGATAGGGGAATACGACGTGTTCAAAAACAGTTCAAATGTCAAAGAGACAAAGCGAAAGGCCTTGAGACGGTTTTTGGCCGTCTGTTGCTATGAGCGTGATGCAGCTTACCTTCAGGGCCTAGTAGAAAAGCTACGGCATGCTTAGCAATGCTTCGTGGGGCATTGCCGTTGGCTGATGCGGTGATGCAAGCCTCGGAGGTTGAGGTCTGCTGTGACATTTCTAACACGCCGTTGGTGTTTGTACGGACATTGCGGAGCCGAACAAGGTTCATCAACTCGATGGGCGTGAGGGTCGACGCTAAGGCGTGGCGGCAGCGGCCCGTGACACCAGTGCCGAGCCGCGAGCCCCACTCTTGACCTGCAGCGATCACTCCCGTTTACCCAAGCGCAACCAGTGCAAGTCTTTGACATCAGACCAGCTGATAAGTACCACCGACATGCCGCCCAAGAAACCCGCCGAGTCGGCTCAGAAGAGCAACGAGCGTAACGAATACATCCCGTCCTTCATTGCGAAGAAGCCTTTCTACATCGACGACGCGACCGCGTCGCAAGACGACTACCTAGAGCATCAACGTCTGCAATCAGAGAAGAACAAGGACTCGCTAGCGACCTCAAAATGGTACGATCGCGGCAAACGAGCTGGTCCCGCGGCGACGAAGTTCCGCAAAGGGGCGTGCGAGAACTGCGGAGCGATGACGCACAAATCTAAGGACTGTCTGGAGCGGCGGCGAAAGCACGGCGCGAAATGGACGGGAAAGAATATTGCTGCGGATGAGGTTGTGCAGGATGTGAAGCTAGGCTGGGATGCGAAGAGAGACCGTTGGAATGGGTTCGAGGCAGGGCAGTACCAGGAGGTCGTGGACGAGTACAACGCGCTTGAGGACGTGAAGAAGCTGGCGGCGAAGAATGGGAAGCAAGATGGCGAAGACGAGGATGAAGAGGCTGCAGAGGACGCCAAATATGATGAGGAGACGGACATGGGCAGGAAGCAGGCGACGTCCACCCGGAATCTCCGGTTGCGAGAGGATACCGCCAAGTATCTATTGAACCTGGATCTCGACAGCGCCAAGTATGACCCGAAGACCCGCTCCATGCTCGACACAGCCGACAGTACGAACGAACTCATTGCCGAGGACGGCTTTCAGCGTGCGGCAGGTGACGCGGCTGAGTTTGAACGCGCGCAAAAGTACGCCTGGGAAACGCAGGAGCGCGGCGACAAGGATAAGCTTCACTTGCAGGCGAACCCCACAGCGGGCGAGATCTCGAGGAAGCGCAAGGCTGAAGAAGATCTGCAGAAGAAGGAAGCACAGAAGAAGATGCTGCTGGAGAAGTACGGTGCACAAGACGAAGTCAAAGCAAATCCGCTCAAAGACGCTCAAGTCACTTCGAACGAGAGCTATGTCGAATACGATGAGCGAGGCAGGATCAAGGGTGCACCGCAAGTCAAGGAGAAGAGCATGTACGCTGAGGACGTTCTCATCAATAACCACACGAGTGTGTGGGGCAGTTGGTGGAAAGACTTCAAATGGGGTTATGCTTGCTGCAACAGCACGGTCAAGAACAGTTTCTGCGTCGGTGAGGAAGGCAGGAAAGCCATCGAAGAAGCAGAACAATTCTCCAGAGGCCTTACACTGCCCACTGCTGAAGAAGCAGATAATGCTGCTGTGCAAGAGAAAGAAAAGGCGTGGGGAGACGAGGAGAAGCGGGAGGAGCATGTACCCAATGCTGTGGATCGACCCGAGAAGACCAACATGGACGAGAGTCGGAGACGGCTGGATGAGCTGAAGGCTGGCGTGACTGAGGCTGAGATGGAGAAGTACAGGCGTGAAAGATCGGCGAAGGACGATCCTATGGCAAAGATGCTCGGGAAAGATGAGCTGCTTAGCTAAATCGCATTCTATCTATTGTGGCTAACCAAGTGCTGGAGGCCGGTGTATTCGTATTGACACATCTAAGAATAATCAAAACAATCCTAGATCTATGTCTGTTCTAGGTTTTACCTGATCATGATGCATCTTTGGAACGTCTCAGCTGACCGAAAGTGAAACTGACAAGATTTCGTCAGGCGTGATGCTACAAGACTTGTTATGCCATTGCCGTCATCAGATGGTCAAGTGTCCGTAGTCTTCAAATTCGACTCCTTACCAGATCTTAGATATACTTGCGAAGTTACAGATGATCATCACTGAACGAGGGGTTTTGTTCTTTGTTTCCGGGTCATCTGCCTTCAATTCAATCTCGGCTATGATCGTTTTTGCTGACTCCCTCAACTGAAGCAACAATCTGAAACTTTCTCACCAGTATACATACAAAGTGCACGATCGAACACTGTCCTGCGGCTTGCTTTGTGGATATCGATGTTCCTGACAGCTTGTGGAAAAGTACCCGAGATCATATGCAATCAGCTCAACGCGCCATACTCTGGACCTCCTTGATCGACTTGTCCCCACAAGCGAGCAACCAAGACCGCTTTCCGTCATTGTAGTCCCCCGCATCAAGACTGTACTGCGCTCCAAAGAGATGTCCGGACCACTCAGGCTTCTCGTTGAGGAACACATCCCCGTAAAGCGGGTCGCCGACCGGCCGGTGCGTGCTCAGGACTCCAAGTTTCGCGACAAAATCGTCTTGATTGGCGAAGTGTTCGGTTCGGAGGACATAGGCGTCGAGATTCTTGGCGACTCCATCAGGGACAGGGGCGGTCAGATTCCAATCGACGCTGGGGTTGCCGAAGGTGAAGACGCAGAGGCGCTTTTCCAGGTCCGCGAAAAGCGCAACTGAAGCGTCGGAATCTCTCTGCTGAGAGGCAGCGCCAATCAGTTCTCCCAGAGCGAGGCGAAGAATGAGGCAGCCTTGTGAGTGCGCGACGATAACGATTCGCTCCGCGGATGTCTTCAGGGCTGCCTCCAGTTGCTGGGAAAGTTGCTTTTGCGCCTCTTTGCTGCTTTGCGTCCTCGAGACAAAGTCGCTTTGGCTGCTGGACGTGCGTTCCATTTCACTACTGCGCTCCCCCGAGCATTCAATCAAGTCCCATAGGATGCCATCGCCTCTGTTCACGACCCCGATCACCTTCCTTGAAAACTTGCTCGACAGCTTCTGACAGCCAAGACGCGTCCAGTGGTATTCTCCCGCGATTCCGTTGATGAACATCCACGTCTCGTGCTGGAACTTGTCGCTTTCCGCCGCAACTTCGACGGTGTTCGCGGCGTCTGACAAGTCGTCTGTCTTCAACTTCGTGTTCTCCTTCATCATCAGGTGAGCAGCCGTTGCCGTCTTGGGATCCTCTCTCAGCCGCTCCCAAATGTAGACCAGCGACAGCACGAGTCTCTGAAGCTGACAGTACGCAGCATGGCAGTTCCTCCGATCGCGAAAGTCCAGCTCATTGAACTTGACGCGCGGATCGTCAGAGTTCGGCCGTTCGTCTTCAGACGTGTTGGAGACGAAGGCTTTCGCGCACTCTGCTATGTCATTCAAGAACCGCACCAAGGCGGGACCGTCAGCCCAAACAAGTTCCAACGTCGCCACTGTGATGGCGTTGCTGAAGACCGCGTCTTTGAGTATGAGGAGGATCTGGACGTAGCCGATGAAAGCGTTTTTGACAGCTCCTGCGATCCTGCCTGTGATCCTCACGATGCCACTGGGGGAGACCTGCTCGAACACAGAGCCGACGACGTCCAAGACCGACTCGAGAAGTTCCGCAGGGATGAGCTTCGGCGCGACGTTCAAGACATCGCTGATGAGTCGCCCCTGCGAGTGCTCATCGGCTTCCCTGAAAATCTCGCTCGCTGTATCGATCACTTTGTTCCTGTCGGCCAGAGCTCCAGCCAGAATTTCGAAGGGGAAGGTGGCACTCGTCCTCACGGCGTTGATCACCGCTTCAACGATTCCTCTGATGAAGTGGTCCATTGCTGCACGGAAGAGGGCTGATGTAGTGCTATTGATTGTCAAGTTGCCTAATCGCCAAGATTCGAATCGATTTCCAAAACTCGTCCGGCGAGCGGAATGATCGATTGAGGGAAGCGGAGAAGCTATGTCGCCGGAATATTTTTCGAACGCAAAGCAATTTGGGATTTCGTTTCCCAGCTCCTTCTTATCAGATGCCTTCCATCGATGGTGTGAGCATCCCCACGAGCTCCTTGGGCAACGCACTCTTACCGCAATCTGCATGTAAGACGTGGCGTCAGCTTCGTGGCCTGAGCAAAGCAAGCTACGATGCATATCGAAGCAAGAGGACTGTTTGCCTTGAAATAAGATATAGCCAGACTTGTAAGGATAGTACAACTTCTGCGAATCAACCTCCCATTCGTTGCGGTTCTGAAGAGGATTCAATTCCCGCGAAGGCGCCCTGGTCAACGCAATGGCTTTGCCTTGAGGTCTGGAACCTGCACGCGGATCCCACTCCTTTGGCTGTGTTCGAGTGTTGTCACTTGAATTGGACGCGCTCTCAAAGTCACATGTACTCAAGACTGAGGACAGGCTCGAAAGGGCGATACGTCTGCAAGCCGGCGTCGCCGTCGGCTTGCAATGCTAGGCGATCTGGGAGTAATGTGCTGGAAACCTCTGTCCTAGAGCTCACGGGGTTGCACCGTCATCCTTTAGTTCCAATGGCAAGTTAGGGCAAGTGGTAAGCTTTATGACGGGAACTATGGGCTCACATCCACACTTACCAACAAAAGCCTTCAATCAGCGCAGTGCTTGTAGCGGCAAACCTGTGTATTCTTCAAGCATAGCTCTTCAGCACAGCGGCATCGAATGTTCCCATGATGTTGGTTCAGCTTCACAGCCTCATGTACGAACTTTCGCATTTCCCATAATCTATACACGCATCGTAGCGAAGCCCTCTTCCAGGCCACCAGCACTTATACAATCGTCTCCAACTTCCTAGCATACCCCAACGTATTCTCAATCACGCTCCCGCTGGCGCTCATGACATCCTTCTCGGCCGCCTGGGCCTCCTCCTCCTGCTGCGGGAAGTAGATGCGGCCGTCCTTTGCGAGCCAGCCGCGGGCGTGCGCGAACTGCACGACGGCGCCCTCGGAGTCGAGGAAGAGCAGGTTCTTCGCGTTCGCGATGGGCAGCGAGGGGTAGGCGCGCTCGGAGCACGAGGCGATTTCCGAGCGGATCGTGTTGATGAGGACCTATGAGCCGTGTACGTTAGCGCTTGCAACTCACTACCAAACGCCATCAAACCAGACAGCGACAAAGGAGGATCAATCAAACCCACCTCTGAGAAGATCGCAAACTCCTCACTCGGCACCCTCTCCCCCTTCATCTCGCCCCAGACCTTATCGTAGCTCCCCTCCATGAGCGCCTGCTCCAGCCGCACGGGATACCGGACGAACTCGTCCCTCTCGACGGCCTCCTTGCCCTCCTCGCTGCTCTCCAGCCCCTCCAAGACCGTGTGGAAGCCCGCGTAGTCGCCCGTGCTCAGCAGCAGCAGCAGGTACAGGCCGGTGACTTTGCTCTCGTTGCCCCGGCCGTGCGTTTGGCCCCTCGTGCTGCGGGACGGCGGCGAGGGCAGGGCGTAGAAGGGCTGCAGCTGCTGGTAGTAGCGGGTGAAGGCGTCGGTGTCGCGCGCGCGGATGCTGAGGAAGGCGCCGAGCTCGAGGGTTTCGCGCGCGAGGGCGAGGTGGTCGGGGGATGTTTGGGGGGTGGGGATGAGGGCGTTGAGGTGCAGGAGGGCGAGTTTGGCGCGCGAGAGGAGCTGCGGGGCCGTGGAGAGGGTGGCGGGTTTGAGGGACTGGAGTTGTTGGAGGAGGGATTTGAGGTCTTTTTCGGCCATGGTTGCGGTTGGGGGTTGTTGTGTTTGGTGAGTGGTATTGGCTTTATCGAAAGAATTGGGTTTCGTGGTCGGTCGTTGGTAAGATGGTGGGTTGGTGTGGTTGATGGTGGTGTTTGGTTGTGGTGATGCTGTCACGGCAGCAGCTGGTGTCGGAAGTCGCAGTTGATCGCCCGGAGGCGGTTGCTGCTGCATGACGCCAGGCGCTCGGTTCAGGCCCACAGAGCCGCATCTCCAGGCATGTGAGAAAGAGATACAGAGCCAGAACATTGACATTTCCTTCTTACTGCGAACGAAGGAGTCCACGGAATTTGATTATTGAAGTCGTTAAACGGACTATTTTGACTGTCTGCCGCTCTCCCTTGAAATGTGAAGGCATGTGGCCAAGTCACCAGCATATTTGCTCCTAACCCTCAAGGTCACATGGCCTTTTTGTGTACAAGTGGATATGTACGACGATAGAACACCGAGCAAACACGAGACCGAACATGCAATCGGAATACCTCAGCACTGTTTTGCCTGACGACACCTGAGATCAAACACATCATTGGTCTGGACGGTGGCATTTGTCTCTCGCTTCGACCACACTGTGTCCATTTGCCTGCGACGTAGATTGGAACTTTAGCAAAAGGTGGTCGAAGACAGATAACACATTCACCGATGAAGCATCGCAGGGGAGGCCATAAAAAAGGCGTTGGT